>JAODAL010023058.1:0-63442 GCA_025379985.1 Phyllomedusa bahiana
CCTCCCCCCCCCGGTGCAGCGCGACACCAGGTTCCTCCCATTGCCCTTCACCATGGTTTCTTTTGGGCATTTTTGGCGCGGAGAAGCCACACATCGATTTCTTGCTGCATGACGCGGAGCAGTTCCTCCCCTGTGTGACTTCGTTCGCCGAGGCAAGCCAGGTGTAAAAACTGCGTGACCCCCGCTGTGCCCTACACATGTGGTATGATGGAGCAGTAACTTGTGGGAGGCCGAGATGGTGGTTGATGGTGGAGGAGGAGGAGGCGGGACATTGGCGCAGGTGCAGCAGTTTGACAACGTGGAGGAGAAAAGCGGGTTCTCCTGTCCAAGTTGTTGGTGTGCCTGGGCAGGAAGCACATTCACCCAGTGGGCCTTTAAAGGACATGTACTGGCCCTGACCGTAGTTACAGCTCCAGACGTCACGCGCTGCCTTTGCACCTTGGAACAAAACCGATAAGCTCAGGACTGACCCACCTTTTTGTTCTACATATTTATGAAGTGCTGGTACTGCCTTTTTGGAAAAGAAATTTACGGCTTGGAACTCTCCATCTCGGCCCCGGCACAAGCCTTAGTTTTTCTGAATGGGGCTGAGTCCACCATTTGGAAAGGGGAGGGACTGCAAAACCAACAACTTGGACAGGAGCACGGTCAGCTGCTGCACCTTAGGATGGTTGGGACGCATTACTGTTGTCTTTTTTTGCAATCGCCTCGCTGAACGACTGCTGGCGCCATGAGTAGCGAGGAGGCAGGAGCATCGGGAAACGGAGATGAATGTCAAAGAGAAAAAGCTCCCATCTGCAGAGGTGGTGGAGCCTTGACTGGCTGCAATGGCATGCGAGCCACTGGGCGCTGCTGCCTGCGCGGCGGCAGGATGGACCACCAACATCTGAGCCAAAATTTTTTCCCAGGCCACCGGATTTGGTGACGCTGCATGGTTTGACGCAGGGCCGTGGTGCCAACGTTAGCTCCCTGGCCACGCTTCACTTTCTGCCCACAGATTCTAACATATAACCCATATTCGGCTCCTCCGGTGTCTTAGCAAAGAACTGCCACACGCCGAGTAATCGGATTTTACCGCCAACCCCTCCGCACTGAGTGACTACTGCGCCGCTGCCTCGCTGACCCCTGTGGGCCCCTACTTTCTTGGACCTGCGAAGGCGGATTTTTTACCCCGTGGCCGCTTGGCTCCCCACCTCACACTGCTGCTATCCTGCTGACTCACGGCCACAGACCCACTTGCTGGCTGCGCTGCTGCCTGACGCGCAAGCTGACGCCCTCTTCCTCCTGGACGATGATGAAGCCCTTGCCTCACCGGCTCCCAAGTGCGGTCGGCTACATCATCATCTTTTTTGTGTTTCATCGTCACTGCTGTCCTCATCAACCGGTCTTGGTATGAGAAGGGCCTCTGACCTCTCACAACATGACCTCCATACACTCTCGACATCTATACTTTGCCCGCCCTTACTTGCAAGATAGCAGGGGATATTGGCCCCATTTCTTTGCTGCCACATGTAGCTGTGCTGCCACTCCTTCAAATTGTTCATCCTCGCTATATAGTGGCGCTGAGCCCAGACCACATAGTAGATCTCTGGCTGAGGGTGAAACTGGATGGGACAGAGGCGGGCTGAGGACAGGTGAGGGCGCTGACCCGCTCCCTGGGCCATTGCCCCAAAAATATTAAGGGTTGTGTCCTGAGGTTCCCCAAAGGGACTCTTGGCTGGGTGGTTGGTACAGATGTTCATTCTGGAAGGAGAGATGACCTAGTCAACCAAATCATGAACCCATGGGTTGCTGAACAACACACTGGGCCCGCTAGATGACAGCTGGGCAGTTGTGGCCTCCCGAATGATCCCCTGCTGCGACGTCCCTTTGCTTGTTTTTTTTTGTGCTGCGACCTGGGCCTGTTCAGGAATATGTTTGTGCCACTGCCACTTGCAGGTGCAAGCAGCCTGCCACCTCATCTGGTCTGACATACTGTATGTTCCTAAAATGTACAGACACTGTTGTTGATGATATCTGTATATGATAAATATACACTGTTTTTGACTCCAAAATGAACCCCAAGTAACAAGCTTGGGTTGTGAACCCTTCGGATTATAAATTTCTCTCCACAAATGGGCCAGGAAAAATTTACTTGTATGTGTCGTTTAAAAACACTGTGTGTTTTACTAATGGTAAAAGCACAAACAGGCTTAATTAACCTTCGGACTTGAATTAGGCTACAGGAAAAAAAAATGTTATACTATTTTGGCGTTGAAAAGACGGTTTATTTTTGTCAGCACACCAGCCAAAACAACGCTTAATTAACCCCTGGATGTAAATTGCGCCAAAGAATTGAGCCGCACAAACTAGTAGCTTTTTGTAGCGGTGTTACAATTGGTGTTTTCTTACGCCACAAACAAGAGATACAGTTGTAATTAACCTTTGCTTGTGAATAGGCTACAGGAATAATTTATATTATTCTTGGCGTTTGAATTGAAAAGACGTTTATTTTTGTCAGCACACAGCAAACAAAAGCTCTTAAATTAACCCACTGGGATGTTGTAAAATTGCGCCAAAGAATCGAGCCGCACAAACTAGTAGCTTTGTTGAGTTTGTTTACAATTGGCGTGTTTTCTACGCAAAAACAAGAGTTTACAGTTTGTAATTAACTTTGATTGTGACATTAGGGCTAAGGGAAAAAATGTTATATATTTTGGGCATTTGAAAAGACGGGTTTATTTTTGTCAGCACACCAGGCAAAAACAACGCTTAATTAACTCCATGGATGTAAAATTTGCGCCAAAGAGAATGATGCCGCACACTGGTTAGCTTTGTAGCGTGTTACAATATGAGTGGTTTTCTACGTCCACACAACAAGAGATACAGTTGTAAAATTAACCTTTGCCTTGTGGAATTAGGCTACCAGGAAAAATGTATATTATTTTGGCGTTGAAAAAAGACGGGTTTTTATTTTTGTCATGCACACCAGCAAAAACAAGCTTAATTAACCCTTGGATTGTAAATTGCGCCACAAAGAATTGAGCGCACAAAATTAGTAGCTTTGTAGCGTGTCAATTGCGTCGTTTTCTACGCCACACAACAAGAGATTACAGTTGTAATTACCTTTGCTTTGTGAATTAGGGCTAAGGGAAAAACAGTATATATTTTGGCGTTGAAAAAAAGACGTTTTTTGGGGGTCAGCAACAGCAAAACAACTTTTAATTAACCCTGGATGTAAATTGCGCAATAGAATTTGAGCAGCCCAAAAAATGAATGTATTTGTATGTAAAAACGTGTTCCTTTAAATGAATACAACAGGAACTGGCTTAATTTCCCACTTGGATATTGAAATTTATATGCCAGCTGCCCAGTGGCGGCACATGGAATTTCAGATCCAATACCCAAAAAATTAGGATAAATAGAAAATTTAGAAGGAACAGTCTCTTGACACAGCTGAGACACCCCACATAAATGCATGTATATAAAATCAATTCCTTCAGTAAGAGCTATCAGCCGCGGCAGCACCTTTCCCTGATCAGTACAAGTGAGAGCGGTTATGAGCTCCCAGCTGTTCGCGGCACGGGTTATATAGTGAGGTGACGTCACAGAATCCCGCGGTCTCTGATTGGCTTCAAACCTCTGAATCATGTAATGCTAGGGGCTATGCCTATTCATCCCAATGTGCTTTGCCATGTAGGCCATGTGCTCGCAGCCATATTTTTATCAAATTCAAAAAGCAAACTTCGTTCACCCGAAGTACCCCAAAGTTCGACTTCGTTCCGAACCGAAGTTTTCCTGAAATTCTAAACGAATTCCACTTCGTTAGAATCAATTTGCCCATCTCTAGTTTTAAGCTATACTACAGTTTTAGTTTCATGTGCACAATATACTGTACTTTAAACAGGAATACTGTATCTGGTTACAAATTACCCACACTTCTCATTGTGATGGCAAAGCTTTTAATCCCCTTAACCCCTTACAGCTGGAATCAGTTTTGGCCTCTCTGACAGAGCCCCATTTTTTTAAATCTGTCATCTGTCTGTCACGAGTGGTCCCGCAGCCCCCCGCCCGGGCTGCGGGCGCACTCGTGCTGCCGCCCGTCGGGTCCCGGCGGCAACTGCCGGTCCCACGGGTCGGGTCCCGGCTTCCCCCCTTATTCTGCGCTGCTCCTCGCTCCCCCGCCTCCTGGCCGGCCGGTTTTGCCCGCCCCCGCGCCTTAAGGCGGCGCGCCCCGGCTCCGGGAATTAAAGGGGCCCAGCGCCCATTATTGGTAAAGGCGGCAGGGACCTATTTAACCTCCCCTTCCGGGACCTTTCCCGGATCTTTTATTTGCCGTATCCCTTTTAGAAAAGGTCTTCCCCCAACCTGTCTTCCGTGACCGAATTTTATGTCCTGCTTCTCGTCCACGAATTTTTGCCGCCTGTCCTCCCTCCGCCTGTCCCCAATTCCCCTAGTCTCACGTTTTGTACCACGCACTCCCTTGGCTGCCACCGCAAGCAAGTCACGCCGGGGGCGCCCGGTAGTTCTCCGCCGCGCAAGTCCACCCCCCCTTTTGCGGCGGGCTCTGGTGAAACCGGGTCTACTTGATTCCGCACCTGGACGGCTTCCCATCGCTTGCGGGGTCCAGTGGACCCCCCTACCACACCCGTTCAGTAAAAACCGGCCATGGATCCCCCCAAATGTATTTTTGCCTGTACCGGTCTCAGGGCGATAGTGGCTCGCGTCCAAAACTTGCGCAACAAGCCCGCACTGAACCAGTTTGTCCCCCCAGCTGCAGCAGCTACTGGCAAACCCAAAACACCGCCGACTCCTCCTCCTTTGGCGAGGGGGCTCCGCCATACCCGGGACCTAGGCTGCGGTTACCACAAACCCAAAAGTTTGAAGGGGACTCCAAAAAAAGCAAAAAAAAAGGGGATTTATTTCCCAGTGCTCAGCACATTGAAAAATGGTGGTCAATTCCCCACGAACGACAAAGGGTGGCCTTCGTGGCGCCTGCCGGGAAGGCTCTGTTGGGCCCCCCCCTTCGGGGACCGGGGCGATCCAGTGACACGGATACGGGTTTTCCCTCTCAGAGTTCCGCATGTCCCTTCAAAGAGCCGGAGGGGCTCCTCTGCAGGGACCGTCTACGAATCTTCGCCAGGGTGACCCTGGGGTCGGCACTACGCAGTTCTTTTTGGGACCCGGGGCGTCAGAACTGACCTGGAACGACGCCCCCCTTAGGGCCCAACTTTCAAAAAGGGCTTTTCCCCGGCGAGTTAAGGACGCCCTACGGCTAGAATCCCTCCCCCCCTAAGCGAACGGACCCCACTAGCCACTGGATCGATGCGCTTCCCCGAGCGGCAAAAGGAACACCCGGAACGGACTTGCCCGACCACCCCGTTTGCCTCGCCGGCCCCGGTCTTCCAAAGACCACGCTCCCCTTTCCCTTCCCCAACCAATGAAAAAACCCAGCGTGGGACCGGGCACTCTGTCCGAACAGGACTGTCCCCCGCGGGCAGAGAAATTGTCCCTTTACTGGCCCCCCCGGATCATTTTCGAAATGGTTCCCCGCTTCGCCCACAGCCCCGGGAAAAACGCCCGCACCTATTTTTGCGGAGAGGCGCCCCTAGGTGTGAAAATTTCCCCCATGCCTTACTATGGAGGTGAGGTCCGTCTGGCCCGGGACCTTTTTTCGTGTCCCTGCCTTTCTAGACTCTGGATCCCCCGGGAAATTTTTATTACGCCACCCTGGTGTCCCCATTATCGCCTTCCGGTGACCCGTCTGGGAAAGCCCTTGGTGATATCCCCCGGGGTGAGCTCCGGGAGGCCACGGAGTGCCCCGCCATTTGTCCCTCTGGGGGGGGCCTTACAAAAGGGGAATACCTTTTAGCCTCCCCGGTCGGCCCAGGGGTCCTTTTGGGGCCTTCCGGGCTAAGCCCATGCCCCGACCCCGCTGGAAACCGGGGAGGTTCGCGCGGGGTTCCGACTGCCAGAGTCGCTTCCCTTTCCCCGCGGCCACCCGGGCCCTTTCCCCCTCACCTCTTACGGTTCCCTGCCAGGTCTTCCCGCAAAACCCGGGAAATACGGGGGAGTCTTTTCGGGGAGAAAAGGCCAAAACCCCCTTCCCCTTTTTCCCCCCTTTGCGCCCTTTGACCCCCCCGGGGCCCATCCCCCCCCGGGGGTAGAGTTTACCCTTTGCCTAGCCCAGGACTCAGGCCATGTCGGACTATACCGTGAAACCTAAAAAAAAGGGGTTTTTAAACCCCCCCAAGTCCACACCCCGGAGTGGTTTTTCCACAGAAGAAGAGGTTCTCCCGCCTTTGCATCGACTCCCGGGGTCTGAACCAGATTACCGTAAAAAAAGGGGTACCCTTCCCACAAATTTAAAAAACTCTTTGACCGTCACGGGACCCAAGGGTTTTCCCCAAATTTTGGCCCCTTGGCGGGGGGCATAAAAACCTCATCAGGATCCGTGGGGGAGAGATTTCCCCGAAAAACCCCGGCGGTCACTTTGGACTAAAAAACATTTTGGTCGGAAAATGCTCCGCGGCTTTCAGGGTTCGAAAGACATCTTAGGGACCCCCTTAAAGTGGTAATTTTTTAAATAACACTGGTTTTCTCCCCGACCTCCGGACCCATCTACACAGGGGGCGCCAGTCCTGCAAGCCTCGCAGCAAACCCCTTTACGCCAAATTAGAGAAATGCGTTTTTCCATAAAACCCACGCCTTTCCCGGTTACACATCTCCGACCGAGGCCTCAAATGACCCCCTAAGCTGCGCATCCTGCAATGGGCCACGCCCTTTTGGGACTCCGAGCCTAAACGTTTTTTGGGCTTTGCCAAAATTTCATCGGCTTTTTTTAAAACCCACTTCCTCACTGGGGTCCTATTGGGCCCACAAAAAACTATTCCCTTTCACCACCCCAAAAGGGGTTCCCCCGGATTTAAGTCAACCATGCTTCCGCACCCTTTATTTGGTCACCCCCTGCCCCGAAAGCCCTCTCGGAGTGGATGCCCTTTTGGGTTTGGGGCCGGGATGTCCTTACTCAAAAGGGCCCCAAAAGGGAAAACCACACCTGGGGGTTTCTTCCCCAAGCCTTCTCGTGGGCTGAGAGAACTATGCTATTGGGGGACCGAGAAAAACTCGCTATCAAGAGGGCCCCTGGAGGATGGCGGAAACTCCTGGAGGAGCCGTCACCTTTTTAGGTATATACGGATAAAAAAACCTTCAGTATCCCAGCGGCCAGCGCCTCAACCTCTAAGCACGGTGGCCCCTTTTTTTTTCAAGATTTTAAATTCCGGATCCATTTTCGCCCACCGAAAAGAACATCAGGGGGGAGTCCTTCCCGCGCATCTGACATCCTGGGGGAGGAGGCCCCCCAGAACCCCCTTTATACCACCAAACGCCCGAACCCAAACACACCGTCCTCCTTTTCCCCCATACCCCCGGCAAGACCCGTTCGCCGCGCTGCACAGGGGAATACTGAATTTGGGGCATTGCCCTTTTATGGAGGGCATCCTGGGGGCCCGAAGATGTTCCCAAATTGATCCCGGTGCTATGGTGGCCAGGCGGCTAAAGATCAAAAAACTTTCCGTGGAGCCTGTGCTACTTGTCTGGAATAAGGTACCCCGCCACAGTCCTTCCGGGCTGCGCGACCCCTGCCTAGCCCAGTACCCCCCCGGTCCCCGGGCAATGGGTTTCATACCCACCTTCCATCCTCTCAAAACACCGGATCTGGGCATTACGGATAGGTTTTTTAAGAGCGCACTCGCCCACTTTGGGTTTTTCCTTCCGCACCACTCTTCTCCCTTTTCTTTATTACGTTTCCGCCTGCCGGTGCCCGCCCAAAAAATCGTTTCGGAACGTGGGGGCAGTTCGTTTCCAAATTTTGGTGCGCACCGCTCCCCCATTCAGGTGAAGTTAGACCTTTCGTTTTTCACCCAAAATAAAGGCCAGGTAAGAGGGCAATCGATTCTGGGGATCTTCGTCATTTTGTTTTCCCCCGCCGGATGATTGGGCCAACCCCCCACCCTGGGGCCCAAATTTCATACAATCGTTGGGCTCAGGGGCTTCAGGCCGCTCCCTTTTTTAATTTTTTTGGGCCCGGGATCCCCCCCTCCTTCCCCTGCCTCCTCCTCCCAGGTTCCCCTGAAAAATGCCTTGGGCCCGACTTTTTCTGGCATTTTGGGGCAACCTCCATCCCTGCGCGTTCTGTGCCCGATGAAGGCTCAGGCGGACGAAAAAAGGGAACCCGGGTCCAACCTTGTCCCCGGGGAGACAAGGTCGGCTGTCCCCAAAATTTTGCAGGGTTTAAAAACCCCAGCACAAGCTGGGTCCGCGCTTTTCCTGGGCCCTTTGAAATCCTGACCCCTATTTAAACCAGTAGCAAATTTAAATCCGACTCCCCACCCCAAGCGGTCCCAAATTCTTTTCAATATCCCTCCCCAAGCCCCCGGTTGCCTTTTTCCAGAAAGTTGCCCCCCCCCCTTCCTGAGGCTGTAGCCTCCAAATATTTGCGGTCAAAGAGTCTTGGCTATGAAGTCGGTTAGGGGGGAAAGGCAATTCCTGGTTGATTGGGAGGGATTCGGTCCGGAGGGGAGATCATGGGACCGAGGAGAATATCCTGGACCGCGGTCTGTGTTGAGGTTCCTCCGAACCCGAAAGAGGGGGAGGCCTAAGGGGGGGGGGGGGGTACGCACATGGTCCCCCCGCCCCCGCCCGGGGTGCGGGCGCACTCGTGCGCCCCCGTCGGGGCCCGGCGGGAAAATGCCCGGGCCCCCTGGGGGGTCCCGGCTTCCCCTTTACCTGTCGCCTCCGCGCCTCCCGTCCTCCCGGCCGGGTGGTTTGCCATGCCCGCGCCCCCGGGTCCGGGGGGGGGGGGGGTTTAAAGGGATATGCCCTTTTGGTAAAAGGCTGGGCAAAGGGCCCCATTTAACCTCCTTCCCCCGGGTCCCTTTGCCCGGACTTTAGTGCCGTACTGCCTTTTAAAAAAGCGTCTTCGCCCATACCCCGCTTCCGTGTCCGAACCTTTACGCTCCTGCTTCCGAACACCTTTTGCCGCCTGTCCTGACCTCCTGCCTGTCCCCGGGCTTCCCTACGTCCACGATTTTGTACCACGCATGCCTTGGCTGCCACCGCAACAAGTCACGCCAGTGGGGCGACCTGGTATTCTCCGCCGCAGCAATCCATCCCCTTTGCGGCGGGCTCTGGTGAAAACCGGTTCTATTAGATTCCGCCCCCCGGGGACGGTTACAACCTCATTGTGGGGGTCCCGTGGCACTACCCGCATCTGTTTCACTGTCTTTTATGTGAGAATAAATTTTTGCACTTTTACCCAACCATGGATTAAAGACTGTTTTCTTGTACACATGTGCTTTAAGGGAAAAGAATTTTGGGCCAAAAATGCTTTGTTTTTTTGGAAAAATATCAAAATACGTGAAAAATTTGAAAAATTTACCAAATTTCAAACTTCAAAAATTTCTGCGGAAGACAGAATTTTTTTTACTCAAAAAGTTTTAAACCAGCATTACCATATTTTACTGTAGGTTCATTTTTTAAAGTCTTTTTTTAAAAGACATTAGAGGGCTTAGATATTTTTAGAAAATTTTAAATTTTCAAAAAAAATTTCAATTTACATTTTTAGGGACCAGTCCATTCTAGCGTGACTTTGATTACCCCGATGTTAGGACCCCCCCTAAATGAGTTCATCAAGAAACTACACCACTTAAAAGTATCAAAACGCATTTAAGAAATTTAAAAACCCCTTGGTGTTTTCACGGAATTACGCAAAGTGGGGGGAAATTTCAAAATTTCATTTTTTTGCGATTTTCTTTTTTTTTCCTTAAACACAAGAACCGGTAGATTTGATCAGGGGAAAAAGCAAACTTAAAAATGGGTTCCCCAATTCTCGGTTTAAATATCACTATGTGGCAATAGTGCCTATTTGGCTTAACCACAACCAGAATAGTGGAGCACCTACGAACTCTGGGGTCTCATTTTCATTTTTTTTATTTTTGACGCCTTTCAGGTTTCGGCACCCTAAGGTGCTAAAATTTAATGAACACCCCCTAAAAAGAAAACCAAAGGAAACCTCCCCCCAAGAAAATACCCGGGGTGGTGAGTAGTCGACCCAAAAAGGTGTTTCACAAATTTTTTTTGCGTTAGGCTGTGAAAATGAAAAAAACATTTTTTCCAGCAATCTGCAATTTTAGCTGAAAATGTTGAATTTTTTACAAGGAAAAAAAAAACACCCAAAAATATTTTGGACAATAAGGGAGGGAGTGTTTTTTGGCTTTTGGAACACAAATTTTTGGGGGAGCCATTTTGCATTTACAAACCCCAAAACCAGAACAGGGGAAAACTTCAAAGTACCCTATTTTTTTCAACACCCTCAGGGATCTTCAAGGGGGGTATTGGCTTTTTTGGGGGCCCCCCAGGTGTACCTAGTTTTTTTTAAACATTGGGCCATAAAATGGGCGGAAAAAAAAACAGTTCCGCCAATGTTTTGGGCTTCAATTTTTTAAAGAGTTCACCGGCATGTAAAATGAGGGGGTAACTTTACTTTCAATTTTTTTTTCAAAAAAGGGGCTGACAGGGAGGAGGAAACAAAACACGCAATCTTCAGGAAAGCCGCTGCAGTTTCCCAACCCGAAATAAACTCAGCTAATTGTTTGATTTTCCTGGCCCTCCTGTCGGTCCCAAGATGGACTAAAAAGGATTTAACACGAGGAAAACGCCGGTGAACAAGCCCTAAAATCCCCCGCCACCGGCTTCACTGGCATGAGGGCCCGCGGAAAATACCCAGGAAGTACATAAGTCCATTTGCGGGAACGCCTTCCCGTAGGACCATACATACCCAATGTCGGGAAGGGGTTAAAACTTAATAACCTTCCTCTGGAATCCAGAATGGATTAATTGGAAAAAACAAAAGTTCAACTAGACAGGGTTCCCCAAACTCCAGTCCTCAAGCCCCACCAACAGGTTATGTTTTCTGGCTTTCCTTAGTAATGCACAAGTGATTTAATTATGCTGCACAGATGACAATTGTCAGTGCATTCTGTGGGATATCCTGAAAACATGACCTTTTGGTGGGGCATCAGGACTGGAGTTTGGGAACCCCTGATCTATATGAACTATTCACTTGAAAAATCATGTCATATGATACATTTTTGGACAATTGGTCTGCATGGATTGCCTAGTGTTTATGGAATTCACCTCCATATCTTGTCATCCAAATAAGCTGTTCTTTTTGCTCACTACATACCTCAACTTATTTACTTTGAATGTGTAGTATACACTGTGATTCATGATATGATGTCTGTATCCCTTGCTGTCCTCTGTTGTCTTTTGAATTTTATTGATAATTTGCAAAGACCAAAGACTACATGTGTAATATGCTTTATATCAACTTAGTGAGAGACAGACGAGGCGTCACCAATCCCCAATAACACAGCTTCAATCTGCAGTCTTCCCATGCAACAAGCAGTCCTTACATTACTGGTGGTGCTCTGCTCCGCAAAAGCAAGGCAAGCAGCAATCCATATACAGGAGAAGAAAAATCAGAGCGGCACTCACCAGGCTTCGTTTCTTTTACTTTTATTCAGTCATAGATATCCGAGGACAAGCATAATAGACTAGCCTACGGCCGTTTCACGGCCCACACAGCGCTTTGTCAAGGCATGTGTGGCGTGAAACGGCCGTAGGCTAGTCTTATTGTGCTTGTCCTCGGATATCTATGACTGAATAAAAGTAAAAGAAACGAAGCCTGGTGAGTGCCGCTCTGATTTTTCTTCTCCTGTAATATGCTTTATATTGTTTTGTTTTTTTAAAGTGTATACTGTATACACCATTTTCACTAATAGTTCAAAGATTTTATACAAAAGAAAATCCGTTTTTTTATTATTGACACTATATGGCTGTTTTTATAGGATTCCTGTGCTTAGTACAGGAACAAATTTAAATATTTGAGAATTAAATATTTATATTCATTTATGTATAACTAATAATAAGAATTTATATTTTGGTTAACAAATAGAATGATGAAAAAGGGGGTTAATATGAAAGAAGAGGTGAGACAACTGAACGAGCAATATCTTGAGTTCTTCCTTCTTTACTTTACCCACTGGGTGTTCTTACACTTTATTTATGGCTGATAGTCCATCTGTCAATTTCCAAGTAAAGCAAAACATGAGTACACCTGTCACTGAGTCTGCAAGGTAGAAGAAGAAACAGATGTTGAGCAATGCACCAGTGGAGCTGAAATTTATCAAACAGAAAGCATAAATCTGCTAATCAACATGAAAACAAAGAATCAAGACTATGACTTTGTTCTAACTTTTTCCCTGCTGGGTGCAAAAAAAGCCAACAACAAATAAAATTCTAATTTATTTTCAAATATTTGATCAACTGAAAAGCAGAGATTTAACTGTCAACTCATTATATTTTTACCGGGCAAAGTCACTAAAGGAGGGGAATGTTTTAAGCTAAAACAGGGATTTTTTTTTTTTTTTTTTACATTAAGTTATGAACCAGAACCACACAGGGACATTTATATAAGGATACAGAGGTATTACACAGTTCCTGATGCCATGTTACTAGCAGGTAGTGTCAGCCACAGGTTTGGAGTTGAGCCACGTCAAGGATCAGAGTCTAAAGAGACCCATGATTATTCCCTTATATAAGGGATCTAGAGCCACAAGTATGAAAACGGTCTAGGTCTAAAACTCTCTTTGTTGTCCATAGCAAACAATCAGAATGCCACTTTAATTTTTCCAGAGCACTATATGAAATGAAAGGGGTGCTCTAAATGGTTGCTATGGGCAACAACGAGAGTTTTAGGGTGCTTTCACATGGTGCATTTTTGGTGTCTTTTTGATGCATTTTTTCAATGCGTTTTTTTGTGCAGGAAGGCACAGCAATTAATGCTGTACATTGCTGCACAAAAATCGCGGTAATTACCGGGATTTTACAGCGAATTTACCGCGATTTTTGCCATGATTTTTGTGCAGTACAGAATTAATTGCTGTGCCTTACTGCACAAAAACGCATTGAAAAAACGCATAAAAAACACACCAAAAACGCACCATGTGAAAGCACCCTTAGGCTATGTTCATACGGCTGATTGACGCCGTAATTATGGGATGGATTTCGCCTGCAATTACGGCGTGTCTACGGGGGCGGGGGCCGGCAGCTCGCCGGCCCCATAGACTTTCATTATCCATGGTGCGTATCCCGCCAAGATAATGGGCATGTCACTTTATCCCCGCTCGCAGATGGAACAGGCAGAGACATGGTCAGTTAACAAGCATAAAGTCAGAGTCAGAGGCCATACATTACCACCTACCTATTGGGGTGGTCATTTGTACCTACTTACCTACTGGGGGTCCTATATACGTACCTACTATAAGGGGCCCTATATACTGAGGAACCCTATGTACCCACTTATTAGGGGGGGGCTTTATACTAACCTACTGGGGGCCTATGTGCCTTATATATCTACCTATTGAGGAGACGCTATATTCCAACCTATCTACGCTCCTTTTAGGTATGTTAGATCCTAAAAATTAGTCAGATAAGAAGGCAGACTCTTCAAAAGGTAAAGTCACCCTTCAGTATAGGATTCCCTTCAACTACCTATTGTGGGCACTATATAGCTACCTATTGGGGGGTATACTGAAGGGAAACTTTACCTACTTAATAGGAAAATTCTGCCACTTATCTGATAAATGTTTAGGGTTTAATGTACATAAAAGGAGTGTCTACCTATACACCTGCCTTTTTTGGGGGGAGGGGTAGGCTGGCTACTATCCTGGGTGTGTTCCTAACTATATGGCAATAGTTTTTGAGCTTTTTTACTTTTTGGGAGCTAACAGTTTATGTGATATATTCTGCAAGGATGAGTTGTGGCCAGGAAAAGTCATCATGGTGGTCTGGACTGGATGAATAAATAAAAGAAGAAACGACTCATCAGAAAATACTTCACCTGTGAGTCACTAAATGTAACTGACGTAATAAATTATTGACGGAAAAGGTGTTTTACATTACTATCTACCACTATATGGTCACTGTATGGTGGTAATAGTGATCTTAGTGCAACGTTTAATAAAAAATAACGTATAGGGTAATTCAGCCCGTTTTTGGTGGAGATGATGCCCCCGTAAAATAGGTTTTGTTTTGTTGTTATTGGAAAAATTTTTGATTTTGGGGTATATTTGGTTTTGCTCATGACGTAATGGTTTAATCACTATAGGGTTGATTAGTGTTGAGCGATTTAATCGACAAATTAAATCGGGTATTTTTCCCATCACGTATAATTTAGGTGAGATTGCGAAATCTATTTTATCGCACCATTTTCAGCCTTCCTGTCATTTTGGCGGCCAGAAATCACTTAGAGAAAAGGGGGGGGGAGGGTGTCTGGGTGCACAATTTTACTGTGGTGTATGGTTGTGATTGGGTGGGAAAAAACACATGACCTGGTTTTTACATAGAACAGCCCCTTCCTGTTCAGCATCATCAACTTTCTCTTTAATACAGCTCAGGACACAGTTCTCTTTGGTTCACACGACAACTATCTTTTAGTTGTGAACATTAGAAAAAGGGAGATTTTGAGAATTTCAGTTTCTAGTTAGTTTTTGGCTGAGACTTTGAAAGAAGCATCTAGCGCTGTAAAGCCGCGGGAGGGGAGGGGGGTGTGTGGGTATGCGGGCTAACACAGACAGACAGGCAGGCAGGCTTTTGAAAAGAGAGTGTATATTGTGCAGTCGAGACTGCTTTGACTCTGCATTGAAATGGATTTTTATGTAAATAGTACCTTGATTTTTGGCACCTGTATTATATTGGATACGAACTTTTTTTATAACTGCAGGTGTATTTGAAGGGGCAAACCCACCTTTTTATTAACCTTAACCGATTTAATTGAGGTTTTTATTTTCACTTTTTGTGCAGCCCAGTTTTGTTCAAAGACCCACTTTTAACTTACAATAGGATACAGAACTTTTCTAGTCACCGCAGATGTATTTCATAGGTGCAAAAAACACCTATTATTATCAGTACACAATTTAATTACGTGTTTTTCACTTTGGCGCCACCCATTTTGTTCAAAGACCCGACTTTGTACTTACAATAGGATGACAGAACTTTTCTAGTCACCGCAGTGTATTCTTAGGTGCAAAAACCACCTATTATTATCTAGTTACACAATCTTAATATGTGTTTTTCTCTTGGGCCGTCAGCAGTTATGTTGAAAGACCCACTTGTACTTACAATAGGATACAGAACTTTTTCTAGTCACCGCAAGGTGTATATCATAGGTGCAAAAACACCTTTTATTATCCGTAACACAATTTAATTACGTGTTTTTCACTTTGGTACAGCCCAGTTTTGTTCAAAACCCACTTGTACTTACAATAGGATACAGAACTTTTCTAGTCACCGCAGGTGTATTTCTTAGGTGGCAAAAACCACCTATTATTATCAGGTACACAATTTAATTTATGTGTTTTTGTCTCTTTGCGCAGCCCAGTTTTGTTGAAAGAATCCCACTTTGTACTTACAATAGGATCAGAACTTTTCTAGTCACCGCAGGTGTTAATTTCATAGGTGCAAAAAACACCTTTTATTATCCGTACAACAAATTAATACGTGTTTTTTCACTTTGGCACAGCCCAGTTTGTCAAAGACCACTTTGTACTTAAAAATAGATACAGAACTTTTTTCTAGTCACCGCAGGGTGTAATTCTTAGGTGCAGAAAACCACCTATTATTATCAGTACACAATTTAATTATTTGTTTTTCTCTTTGGCAGCAGCCCAGTTTTGTTGAAAGACCCACTTTGTACTTACAAAAGGATAACAACAGAACTTTTCAATTCACCGCAGGAGTATTTCATAATGGTGCAAAAAACACCTTTTATTTTATCGCGTACACAATTTAATTACATGTTTTTCACTTTGGCACAGCCCTGTTTTGTTCAAAGACCCACTTTGTACATACAATAGTATACAGAACTTTCTAGTCACCGCAGTTGGCATTTTTTAAGGTGCAAAAAATCTACCTATATATTATCAGGTACACAATTTAATTATTTTTTTTTCACTTGTGGGCGCAGTCCCGTGTTTTGTTAAAGCGCCATCTTGTACTTAAATAACCATACAGAAATTTCTAGTAATTGCGTTGTATTACATATGTGCAAAAACCAACATATTATTATACAGTACACAATTTAATTACGTGTTTTTCATTTTGCCGCAGCCCAGTTTTGCTAAAATGACCCATCTTGTACCTTATATTACATACAGAAATTTGCTAGTAATTGCAGGTGTATGTTCATAATGCAAAACCCATCTTCAATTATCCGTATGACATTTCAAATAGGTGTTTTTTTTTACTTTGTGTCGGCCGCAGTTATGTTCAATGAGAGCCAGCCTTATACTTAAATTTGAATACAGAAATTTTGTAGATTACTGTTGGTGTATTTCATTGGTGCAGTAAAACCACCGTTTGTTATCCGTATAACTTTTAAATAGCGTTTTGCATGTGGAGCGCCCTAGTTTTTTTCAAATAGCAGGTCGTACGACAATTCTGATAGAAAAATTTTCTAGCACTGTTCTCTTTGTCATTGCTGCAAAAAACGCAAATTTCTCATCCGTGTAACTCTGAATAGTTTTATTGCGCTCTTGAATCTCAGTTTAGGCGCAGATAGCGCATCTTGTATGATTAGTTATTGTTTGGAAAACTATCAATCCTAGTCCTACTGGGCGAGCTTGTAAATTCCCTGGGACGGAAGGAAGAACCACTGTTGATTTTGTCTACGGTTCTCCACCAGACCGCATTTCACAGGTATTCGCTAAGAAACATTTCAGTTTTCTAATCCTAATTTGGCTATATGGAAATTAGAAGGGATTAAGAAATACGCTGTGATTTGCCGTTTTTTAATAAGAGACTGTCAAAAACTTTGTTTCCTCTCTTTCTTTCATACCTTCTTTTTTTTTTTTACTTGAGTAACATTACTTCAACAGAACGCGATATAATAATACAAGTGGGGCACACGCCCGCGGCATGGTGCCTGGAGTAATAAAAATATATGACAGAATAAAATCTTATAAAATTTTACATACCATGAAAAAGTGCAAACCAGCAACCACAAGGGTTAAAGCAGTCACAGTCCAGTGCCCATTGAATGCCATGTGGGTTCCTGGGGGTAGACATATCCTTGACCCATGTGTCCCCATCACAGTGCCAGCTACTTGGTCTAATTTTAGGCCCTCAGGGATCCTGGCTGGGGTCTGGTACACTGAGGTGTAGGTGTCCTTGGTCAGAGGGCAGAATATTCTGGTGTGGGTCTGGTCCCCTGATGCCCCACACTGAATTGGGCACACCACCTTGCCAGTCAAGTCCTTCATGCTGTGAGCAGTGAAGAAGCTGCGGGCCTCCCCATTGTGCTAGCAAAAGGAGCAGTGGGTAAAGTCGATGAGTCCTCCCTTTGAGGGGTCAGGGTCAACTGGGTTAGAGGTCCTGGGGCTCCAGGTGGCAGGGGTTACTTTCTGTCCCTCTTGTCTCTGTGGTAGACATCTTTTGCCTGGATCTGGCTTGGCAGGTATGCTGGCCTGGGGGTAAAGGTGCCAGGATCTGCAGATGCTCCTTGTCTGCTGGCACCATCGTGTGCATGCACCTCAGGATGGCATGGAGGGTGGCATTGAGCCCAGGTAATCTCTCCACATGTCAAAAGTCCTCCTGGATCTTGTCTTGCTGCTCTGGCGACCCTTCCATACCTTCTTAAATTTTCTATCTTCTGAACATGGAGCGAATGCAGATGGTAAGAGAGCTTAAGAGGGGTGTAGGATGTAGAGGTACGAGAGAAGGTGCTCCTTCAGTGCTGGCAAACAACACACAAGCCAGCGGATCGTAGGTCTGCAGGAACGTCAGGGCTGTCATCACTGGGTCAGGGCCCTTGGAAATCTCAGTTAACGAACAGCGTCACCAATCTGTTTCTTCAGTGTTAATGCAACCATTAATCCAGCAGTCTTACCTCCTCGTCGCTTTCCAGTCACGGCCACAAATGTCGTCAATCAGCACGTCAGCATCCGCCAACATGAAGCGAAGTCAGCCCAAAAAATATACTCAATATGACAGTCAGTGTATCACAAATAGCATAGTGGCCAACTTTGTGGATCTGTGGGGTCGAAACAGGTTTAGGGGCATGCTGTTGGTACAGGACAGTATAGTCAATGCCTTCAACTAAAAGGGGGTTTGAAAGACCCTTTTTCCAGCATTTTTTTAATAGGGGGACTGCAATTTTTGGGGCTCCTCTGTGGCCCGGGAAAGGTATATCAATGCCCAAACAACTAAAAGGGTTAAAACTCTTTTTTCCGCATTTTTTAAATCTGGGATCAACGGGTTAAGGGTCATACTGGGGGTCCAGGACAGAATAGTCAAGTCCATTAAACAAAAAAGGGGGTTCAAAGACTCCTTTTTCCGGGCACTTTCCTAATCTGGGCCCATGCGGGTTTGAGGGCCATGCGGGGCCCCCGGACAGGTATATCAATGTCCATTCAACTAAAAGGTGGTTGAAAGACTCCTTTCCCGAATTTTGTATCTGTGGGTCAACAGGTTAATGGTCATACTGCGGTCCAACAGCATATTCAATGCCCATTCAAGTAAAATGATGTTAAATAATACCCCTTTCTGGCACTTTTTAAATTTGGGTGGGCCCATGCAGTTAAGGGGCCCATGCGGACAAGACAGGGATATGAATTCTGTGACTTTTTTCTGTGAGTGACTCTAAAACCTAAGTGTTTGCCTTAGAGTGCACGAATCCATTTGAATTTGTGGAGTTAATTCCAGCTTCCCACCCGTTTGGGTTAAAAGAATTTTTTCCTCTCCCATAACCTAATGGAATGGGCGAAAACTTTTTAACGACACGAAACGTCTTGATTATGAGAGCGATTATGTGACTATCCATCGGGCGATAGCGAATCGGCATTTATAAGACAATTCCGATAGCAAAAAATAGATTATCCCCGGGAACCTTTAAAAGTCATGGAGAGCAACAAACCTTCATTCTTACCCCCAAACAGGGCTGGAGAACGGAATTAACATCCACAACATCAAAGGGATACATGCTAATCTTGGGCAACACATTTTAGGTTTAAAAAGCCACAAAAAAAAAAGCAAGATCATTCACTATCCCTTCTTGTACCACAGCATGACCCTTAACCCTGCATCACCCCAAATAAAAAATCCAAAAGCAGTAGATTTGAACCATCTTTTTACTTAACTGGACATTAATATCCCTGTCCTGGAACGCAGCTGACCCCAAAACCCTGCATGCCCCCCAAATTTTAAAAAAGTGCCAAAAAAAGGGAGTTTTAAACCCCCATTGATTGAACGACAACTTCCCTGTCCTGTCCCGCAGAATGACCATTAAACCTTCTACCACAGATTAAAAAGTGCCGAAAAAGGAGTCTTTGAACCACCATTTTTATTGAACTGGACTTTACTATATCTGTCCTTCCGCAGTATACCATTAAAACCTGTCTGACCCCAATTAAAAAGTCCGGAAAAAGGGGTCTTTGAACCACATTTTATTGAACGGACTTTGACTTATCTGTCCGGGGCCCAGCAAACCCCAAACCTGTTTTATCCACAGACACAAAGGGCACTATGCATTTTGTACAGTACTGCATTAGAATTTTTTTTGGTAACGACATTTGTTTACAGAATTTTATTAGGAATTTTTTTTATAGTTTTACTTTATTATCTTTTTTGCTTTTTTAAAGTGTGAAAAAAAAACAACTACACCCCTCCCTGTTTTTAAAGGTTTTTTTTACCGTGTAATTTTTAAATTTTTGTCCGCACACCCCAAAAAGTAATAAAAATGTCCAAAATACCCAAAAACACTTCTTGTTGAAAACTTTTGCCCTCCTCTTCGAGACGATTCAGCCAATCAATTCAAGGGTTTCTTTTTTTCCTCCAAACTTTTTCATTGATTAGGGAAGACTCCCCTGGAGATCAAATGATGCGACCCCATGTGACCCACCCCCAAAAATTTTAACCTCAAATTGGAAATTTGTGCCCAGCCCGGGCCCCTTTTTGACACTACTTAACCTCACGAAATCCCCTTTTTTCAAAATCTGATTTTTTAGAGAAAATCGCCTCCGTTTCCCCCTAACTGAGAGCCAGTGCTGCCGCAGCCATCTGTTAACACGGGGGTCCACTGCCAACTTACAGTGGTGCGGGAAGACCAGGCAGCGTCTGCACTTTTAAAACACGCGGGTTTCAGCAGCCGGGGGCCGGAGTTACGGGGGCTTGGGAACCCAGGCTGGCTCCGTCATCTATTAACATGGAAAAAAAACCCTTATGACGCCAACGAAACAGCGGCTGAAACAAGTGCGGGAAACAGAAATGTGAGGTAAACCTCCACCTTTCCCCATACACAGTCAAGACCTGGGAGCGCGCCCCCCGATAGTGCGACCAATTGAGCTTCACTGGAAAACTGGTGGTTAACGCTCCTGTTCCCCCAGTCCCCTTTTTTTTGGGATTCTTTTTCTCATTTTAACTCAACGTGCTGGGGGAAAATTTTTCTGTACTTTGTTCCTGTCCGTGCCCATACTCCCGTCCTCTGAATAACCTAATCTGGTCAATTTTTCCTGTACCTCCCCCTTTTACAATTCAGAGGAATTTTTTTCCCCTATTTTGTACATGCAAGTTTTTTTGTAGTTTAATTCAGAAAACCATTTTTTTTTTTAAAAAAGAGGAACCCACCATGCTGTTTTTTTTTTTATTTATTAAAAAAGGGTTTTCTCAATACGGGGTTGCTAGCTATTTTAAAGATCTTGCAAAAAAATCATTTTGAAAATGTTCCTTAACGGGCCTACCTATTCCTGTTTCGACAGCCAATCCCCTTGGCCACTCTTGACAATTTTTGGGAAAAACAAATGTCTGTTAAAAACCAATTTTTTACAATAACCTGTATCTAGCTGCATTTTACAGCAAAATGCCCCCAAAAATTCAAAAAAGACCCCCAAACCACTTTGACAATGTGAAAACAAATGTCTGTTTGAAACAACATTTTTTATAAAAGGGCCTTTTGTATAGCTCAAAACGCAAAATGCCCCAAAAATTCAAAACTGACCCCCGAGCCACTTTTTTACAATTGTGAAGAAAAAATGCTATTAGAAACAACATTTTTTAGAATAGGACCTTAGTAATTTCGCATTTCAAAGCACAGACCCAAAAAAATAAAAAAGAAATTCCACCACTGTTAAAAATTTTTAGGGAGAAATGCCACTTAGAAGCCCAATTTCTGTTCCAAAGGCCCACGAATATTGCTGTATCTCACAGCAACATGACCCCAAAAAATTATAAATATGACTTCTCAGCCACTGTTAAAAATTGTGAGGCAACATGACCACAAAACCATTGACAATGCGAAAAATTCTAAAGATGAAGTGAGAAAATGGAATATGATTTTGTCATGAAACCTTGGTGTCTTTTACAGTCTCCTCACACCAAAACCAGCAAAATGAACTGTTGGGAACGGAGAATAAAATTTGCAGTAACAAATTATCATTTTAAAAAACATTTTTCAAGAGGACCATTTCTGTTTGAAGAGGAATATGAATTTAAACCGGCAACAAAATCGGTGACCTCGGCAATTGGGGCCACAACATCATCAGAGATCCATGCCTGATTCATCTTGATGAAAGTCAAATGATCCACATTATCTGTGGAAAGCCAGATGCGTTTGTCTGTAATGACTCCTCCAGCTGTGCTGAAGGTCCGCTCAGATATGACGCTGGCTGCTGGGCAGGATAAAACCTCTATGGCGTGGCGAGCGAGCTCGGGCCATTCGTCCATTTTGGATACCCAGAAGTCTATTAAGTCCGGAACCATGATCTTAAGCTGGTCTCTGTGTGTTGGATGTGTGCCCTGCATTGCATGCGTTGGTGAGGTGGTAAATAAAGATTGCCAGAGGTCACCCATTAGGCTTCTGCCACCTTGCCTGCTGCTGCTGCTGCCGCTATGGCTACTTGGCACTCCACTGTTGTCACGTCGCTGATGTTGTTCCACCGTGACATTTGAAGAACGTGAATCAGACGCAACAGATGTCTCCAGTTGATCAATCAGCAAGGTCTCCATTTCCTGCATTTTACTCTCTATTTGGTGGTGGAAGGAAAGTGCTGAGTTTTTTTTGTACCGGGGATCCAGGAGGGTGGCCACCCAGAAACCCTGTTTTTTCATTTGATGGCCTTAATGCAGGATCATGTTGGAGGAAATGGAGCATCCAAGCACTCATGTGAGAGATGGAGCCTTGATTTCCCAAGCCTCTGGTCGAGGGGCACTACAAACTGATTTTTCCTCATCTTCCTCCTCCGCCTCAAATTCGTGCCAACCTCTTTCCAAGGCAGGGATATCGGTAACGTCGGTGTCTAGGAATACCTCCTCCTCCTCCTCCGCTTCCTCCGGCACAGCTTCAACACAGGCCTGACTTGCCTCAGATGATGTACCCTGAGAGCTAATGCGCCGCCTTGCACTAGTCCTGGACCCCGGACCACTGCCTAATGAAGACCGATAAAATTGAGAAACTGTCGGGCCTTGTGGATTCGACGGAGGAAAGGCTCCGTGTCCGCATCTGTGTCCGTCTCCTCCTCTTCGCTGGCGGGACCTAAATGTTTCAGAGTGTCCAACGATCGTTCCAGAACTAAGATCCCCACAATGCTCATGCTGACAAGGGGCATCGTCCGCACTGACCATTTTGGTGCTTCTTCAAAACTGGCAAGGATGGTGCAGAGCTACCCCATCGTCTTCCTCCTCATCCAGTGATGAAGCGCTCGCAAGCAAATTCTGCGGAAAAGACCACGATGGATCCGCAATGTCATCATCATCATCATCATCAACACAGGTGACTTGGTCGTCCTGACTTTCTGCATCCAGAAGCTGCGGGCTACAATCAAGGTGCATTGCAAGTAGTTGCCGACCGCACGTGATTTTTGCCGAGTGACCGTCTTCCTTAACCTCCTCTGATGGCATCAGTAACTGGGCGTCAGTGCAGACAAAAATCACCTCTTTGGCCTTTTTGATCTTTTAACATGCCTTCTGACCCCAACCGCATTTTGTCATCAAAGAGGTCTTCAGAAAATGGATTATCCACAGTCGTGGTTACACGAGTTGACATTTGGGCTGCCTTCGCTCATGTTGGACGGATCCCTGATGATGCTATGACACATTTTGGCCGCGACTGGGAGGACGAGGAGGTAAGACTGCTGGATCAGGTTGCATTAACCACTGAAGAACAGATTGGCGACACTTTTCTTACTGAGATTCACAGGGCTCTGACCCAGCGATGAAGGCCTGAAGGTCCTGCAACTGACGACCGCTGGAATGCGTGTTGTCGCCAGCCTGGAAGGAGCACCTTCTCTCGTACCTCTACCTCCATGTCCTACCCCCCTTTTTTTGCTCGCTTACCACCTGAATTTCGTTCCATTTTCAGAAAGATAAAAATTTGAGAAGGTATGGAAGATTTTTGGAAAGTCTCTTATTGAAAGACGGCAAATCACAGCTATCTCAAATCCCTCAAATCAAAACAAAATTGCTGGATTGGGAAAATTTTAATGCTAGGTACCTCACCAAAGCTTGACTGACCAAAAGTGAAAAAAAACACCTGTCTGAATTGTATACGGATAATAAACGGTATTTTTGGCACATATCAATTCACCTGTGGTGACTACAAAATTGCTGTATTCAAATTTAACTGCAAAGTAGCTCTATCAACAAAGCTTGACTGACCAAAAGTGAAAAAAACACCTGTCTGAAATGTATACAGATAATAAACGATATTTTTGCACCTATCAATTCACCTGTGGTGACTACAAAATTGCTGTATTCAAATTTTTAAGTGCTAGGGACCTCTATCAACAAAGATTTACTGACAAAAAGTGAAAAAAACACCTGTCTGAAATGTATACGGATAATAAACGGTATTTTTGCACCTATCAATTCACCTGTGGTGACTACAAAATTGCTGTATTCAAATTTAACTGCAAAGTAGCTCTATCAACAAAGATTGACTGACCAAAAGTGAAAAAAACACCTGTCCTAAATGTATACGGATAATAATCGGTATTTTTTGGGACCATCAATTCACCTGAGTGACTACAAAATTGCTATATTTAAATTTAACTGCAAAGTAGCCCTATCAACAAAGCTTGACTGACCAAAAGTGAAAAAAACACCTGTCCCGAAATGTATATGGATAATAACGTATTTTTACACCTATCAATTCACCTGTAGTGACTACAAAATTGCTGTATTCAAATTTAACTGCAAAGTAGCTCTATCAACAAAGCTTGACTGACCAAAAGTGAAAAAAAAACCTGTCTGAAATGTCTACGGATAATAAAAGGTATTTTTTGGGAAACCCAACAGTACACCTGTGGTGACTACAAAGTTGCTGGATTCAAATTTAACTGCAAAGTGGCTCTATCAACAAAGCTGGCCTGCGCCAAAGTGAAAAAAACACGTATATGAAATGTATACGGGATAATAAAAGGTATTTTTTTGGGACCTATCACCCTGTGGTGACTACAAAATTGCTGGATTCAAATTTAACTGCAAGGTGGTTATTTCAACATAGCTGGACTGGGGAGAATTGAAAAAGAACACCTATCTGAAATGTATACTGATAAAAAAAGTGGAGTTTTTTGCACCTAACAAATAGACCTGCAGTTACTAGAAAAGATCTGTATCCTAATATAAGCCAATGTCTAAACAAAGTTTTGGCTGTACAATATCCAGTATCCTTTGCAGAGCTTGTCTGTGTTCGCCCGCAGGCCCCCCCCCCCCCCACCGCTCCCCCCCATGACTTTACTGCGGTAGATGCTCCTTTAAAATTCTCTGCCTAACTACCTAATATCTGCAAACCTCTGATCTAACTAAGTTCTAAGGATCACAGTTAAAAGTAGAGCTGTCTCTGAAAAAAATAGAATAATTTTGTTGAGCTGTTTGCTGAGCTGTTTGGACAGAGGCAGAGCACACGTCCTACTGCTCTGAGACGCTGACACACACTGATCATGAACAGGAAGGGCTGTTTTTAAGTAAAACTAGGTCATGTGATTTTTCCAGCCAATCGCAACATACAAAATCCCAGTCATGACGTCGCACACACATCTCACCCTGCTCTATTCTGTAAGGGTGATTTGCTGGCCGCCAAAATGACAGGAAGCGCCGAAAATGGCACGATATTAATAGATTAGCACAGATTTTAACCTAAATTATCGCGTGATCGACAAAATCCGATCAACGTAAATACCGTGCCGATTTCAACTTTATCGATAATAATCGCTCAACACTAAATATCACCACAATGATCATGCTGACAAAGGCCTTGTCCTCACTGACCATTTTGGTGGCTTCTTCAAAACTCGAAGGATGGTGCAGAGGTCATTCACCTGCCTCCACTCTCTATGGCTCAACACCTCAAGGTCCACACCACTGCTTGTCAGGCCATGTGCCACTTCATACTACGTAACATTACACTGCTGCCACAATCACTGGAGCATGTGGAGGGTGGAATTCCAGCGTGTTGCCACCAACATCACCAATGAGACGGTTGACGGGGAGGCAAATATGACGCTGCAAAGCAGCCAGTCGGGCCGAAGCATGGTGCGAACGGCGGAAGTGTGAGCTCAGACCTCAAGCCTTCCTCAGCAGGCAGTCAAGACCCGGATAGCACTCTAGAAATTTCTGCACGACCAAGTTCATGACGTGTGCCAGGCAAGGGATGTGCTCAAGCCTACCGATCTTAAGGGCGGCAAGGAGAGCATGAGACCCACCATCATCACCAGAGACATCCACCCAACTCACCCAGTGAGCTGTCACAAAGATGTTGCGCCCTTGACTGTGCTTACTAGTCCATGTTTCTGTGGTCAGATGGACTTTGCTGGACACAGATGCAGCCAACGCGCTAGAAATTTTTTTCTGACACGTGGCTGGCCCGGGCAGGGACGGCTTTTCAGGAAAATAACTGCCTACTCGGCAGCTGGTATTGGGGGCAGGCCAGTGCCATGATGTGGCGGAATCCATCTGTGTCCACCAGTCGGAAAGGCAACATTCAGACTTTTGGCTTTAGGATGGTTGGGGTGAAAGTATTTCTTCTGCTCACACACCTGAAACACAGAAGGCTGGCTGCTAGACTGGCCGCTGTACGCCATGCAGGTCAAACTGGTGGAAGGAGATGGGGTAGGCTGTATCTCTGGCAGTGGTGGTGGTAATCGGGCGACGGTTTGTGGCACTGCGGCAGATGCTTGCTCTTGCCACTCCGGGACATGGGCAGCAAAGTAACGCTTGGTCTAGGAAGTGGCAGAGGAGGAGGAGGAGACAGAGGGTGTCACAGTGGTTGGAAGCCCAGGACCTGTGTGGCCTTTTTTCTCCAAGTGATTCTTCCACTTCAATTCATGCATTAGCTGCATGTACCTATTCATGTTCATGGTGGTTAAACACTTTAGATTCTTCCCTCTACTGACTCGTTGACGGCAAATCTGGCATATGATGTCGCTCGGCGAGTCTGAGGCTTGATCGAAAATGGCCCAGGCTTCACAGGGCCTGGACCTCTTCAACGGCGATAACCTAGTAGCGGTGTTCCTACTGCCACCACTGACTATGGCTGGCGGACTAATCTCAGCAGACTTGTGCGACCACCCTCTCCCTTTCTGAGGCCGGACCCGCACTGACACTACCCCATCATCTTCCTCCTCGCCCACCGATGAAGTGCTGGCAAGCAAATGCTGCTGAAAAGACCACGTTGGATCCGCAATGTCATTAGCAACATCATCATCATCATCACTGGTGACTTTCTCGTCATGAAAGTCTATATCCTGAAGCTGCGGGCTAGAAGGATAACACGTATGGGCACCTATTTACACAACCTCCTAGATGTATTTTTAAGAAAAACCGCACTATTGGGAACCAATTGGTACGTTCGGATATACACCCATATAAGCAAACCAGACAACAAAGGATAGGGTCTAAGCAAAACGGCACCTTCCCGTGCTTATCATGTAGTAATTGCTCATCTATTATAAAGGGCTCCACAATAGCACATCCCACAAAAGGTTTTCCCATACCACTTAAAGGTTACTTCACATGTAAAACAAGTGGAGTAATTTACATGTTGAAATGTCCGTGCGGCAAAATATATGTCGGACAGACTAGTAGAGATATTAAAATTCATGTCAATGAGCGTAAGTCAAACATTAGAAATTTTACTAAACAAGAACAAGGCAGTGAACATCACACACATGCTGAAAGAGGTCAGAAAAAATACGGTGAAAATACAGTAGCACGACATTTTTGCTGAAATGAGACACCATGTAAGTGACCTAAGATGGTGCGTTTTAGAAGAAGTTACCAGCTCAGATATAAAAACTCTTACTAATAAGTAGTGTTGAGCGATTATTATCGACAAAGTTGAAATCGGCACAGTTTTTATGGTGATCGGATTTTTTAGATCATGCGATAATTTAGGTTAAAATCTGTGCATCTCTATTAAAATCGCGCCTTTTTTCGCGCTTCCTGTAATTTTGGCGGCCAGCAAATCAGATTACAGAATAGAGCAGGGTGAGATTTGTGTGTGACGTCATGACTGGGATGTGTATGGTTGCGATTGGCTGGAAAAATCACATAAACCTCGTTTTTACATAGAACAGCGTTTCCTTTTCCCTTCCCCAGTGTCTCTCAGCGTCCAGAGCAGAAGGACTGCCTCTGCTTGTGTCCAATCACCCTCAGCGAAATTATTATAATTTCTTCACAGAGAAACCTCTACATTAGCTGTGATCCTTACAATTTAGTTAGTTTAAGAGATGGAAGTTTTTATATAGTTAGGTAGAGAATTTAAAGGAGCATCTACTGCTGTAAAGTCACGGCAGGGGGGGGACGGAGGGGGGCCCCCACGGGCGAACACAGACAAGCCTATAAAGAATACTGGTTAAAGTTCACCAAGACTTAGTGTAGACATTGCAATAGTTTTTTATTTTATTAACAGTTTTCTATTGAAAAATTTCCTGGATAATTGGGCAGCCTGAACTTATAGGATACACATCTTTTCTAGTAACTGCAGGTCTCTTTGTTAGGTGCAAAACTCCACTTTTATTATCAGTAACATTTCAGATAGGTGGTTCATTTTCAATTTTTGCCCATTCCACCTTTGTTGATATATCCACCTTGAAACTTAAATTAGAATCCAGCAAGTCAGAACAGGTTGATAGGTTGCCAAAAATACCTTGTAATATCCGAATAAATTTTAGATACGTGTTTTTTGAATTGGGCGCACTACAGCTTTGTTCATTAAGGCACCTTGCACTTAAATGTGAATACTGCAATTTTTTAGTCACCACAGTGAATTGAAAAGGTTTGCCAAAAAATACCTTTTATTATCCGAAATACATTTCCAGATACGTGTTTTTTTCACTTTGGCGCAGGCCAGTTTTGGGTTGATAGATCTACTTTGCAGTTAAATTGAATACAGCAATTTTTTATTCACCACAGGTAAAATTGATAGGTGCCAAAAAAAACCTTTTATTATCCGAATACATTACAGAAAACGTTTTTTTTTGCACTTTTGCCCAGTCCAGATTTGTTGATAGACCAAATTTGCAGTTAATTTGAATCCACAATTGTGTAGGTTACCACAGGTGAATTGAAAGGTGCCAAAAAAACCTTTTACTATCCGAATACATTACAGATACGTGTTTTTTTGACTTTGGTGCACTACAGCTTTGTTCATTGAGGCACCTTGCATTTAAAATTTGTGAATACTGCAATTTTAGTCACCACAGGTGAATTGATAGGTGCCAAAAAATACCTTTTATTATCCGAATACATTCAGATACGTGTTTTTTTCACTTTGGGCGCAGGCCACTTTGTTGATAGATCTACTTTGCAGTTAAATTTGAATACAAAAATTTTGTGTAGTTCCCCACAGGTGAATTAAATATTTGCCAAAAAATTTACCTTTACTATCTGAAAAACATTACAGATACGTGTTTTTAGACTTTGGTACACTACACTTTGTTCATTGAGGCACCTTGCACTTAAATGTGAATACTGCAATTTTTTAGTCACCACAGGTGAATTGGTGGGTGCCAAAAAATACCTTTATTATCCGAATACATTTCAGATACGTGTTTTTTCATTTTGGCGCAGGCCAGCTTTGTTGAAAAGATCAAACTTTGCAGTTATTTTTGAATCCAGCAATTTTTGTTTTTGATTTGAGGGATTTGAAATAGCGTGATTTGCCGTCTTTTAATAAGAGACTTTCCAAAATCTTCCATACCTTCTCAAATTTGTATATTTCTGAACATGGAGCGAAATTTTCAGGTGGAAAGCGAGCAAAGGGGGGTTGGACATGGGGGAAGAGGTACGAGAGAAGGTGCGCCCCCCAGTGCTGGCGACAACACGCATGCCAGCGGATCATCAGTTGCAGGACCGTCAGGCCTGTCATCGCTGGGTCAGGGCCCTTTGAATCTCATAACGAACAGCGTCGCCAATCTTCCTTCAGTGGTTTAATGCAACCTGCATCCAGCAGTCTTAACCTCCTCGTCCTCCCAGTCCCAGCTACAAATGTCGTCATCAGCAACACCAGCATCCGTCCAACATGAAGCAGCCCAAAAGTCAACTCGTGTACCCACGACTGTGGATAATCCATTTTCCCGAAGACCTCTTTGATGACAAAATGCGGTGGGGTCAGAAGGCATGTTAAAAGATCAAGAGGCCAAAGAGGATGAATTTTTCTGCTCTGAACGCCCATTACTGATGCCCTCAGAGGAGGAGAATGAAGCCGGTCAATCTGCAAAAAACCCGGCAGTCAGCAACGCCTTGCAGTCCCTCTTGCTTGTAGCCCGCAGCTCCTGGATGCAGAATGTCAGGACGACAAAGTCACCTGTGTTGATGATGAATGATGACGACATTGCGGATCCAACGTGGTCTTTTCAGCAGAATTTGCTTGCGAGCGCTTCATCACTGGACGAGGAGGAAGACGATGGGGTAGTGTCAGTACAGCTCCGGCCTCAAAAAGGGAGAGGGCGGTCGAAGAAGTCCGCTGATATGATTCCGCCAGCCACGGTCAGCGTAAACCCCGCTCCTCGCTTATCGCCGTCAAAAAGGTCCAGGACCTCTCAAGCCTGGGCCTTCTTTGACCAAGCCTCTGATTCAACCAACGATGTCATATGCCGCCTTTGCCGTAAACGCATAAGTAGAGCAAAACCTTAGTGGTTAACCACCACCAACATGTCTAGTCACATGCAGCGAATGCATGAGTTGAAATGAAGGGAACACTGGCCAAAAAAGGCCAGACCGACGCCGACCTTCAACCACTGTTTAAAACCCTCTGTCTCCGCCTCCTCCTCCTCCGCCACCACCAAGCGTTCCTCAGCTGCCCATGTCTCTCAGAGTCATGATCAGGGATCAGCCTCCGCTTCAGCCTCCACCGCGCCAGAGTACCACCAGCACCACCAGAGACCCATCCCACCCCTTCCCTTCCACCATTTGATGAACCTTTCACGCCGTACAGCGGCCAGTCTAGCAGCCAGCCTTCTGTCTTCCAGGTTGGGAGCAGAAGAAAACACTTTAACCCCAAATCATCCCAAAAGCCAAAAGCCTGAATGTCCCGGGATTGCAGGCTTTTGGCCTTGGAAATGTTGCCTTTCCGTCTGGGGTCATCTAAAATTTCAAGCGCGTTTGTCTGCATCTGTTCCGGAAAAGTCCATCTGACCACCGGGCACATGGACTAGTAAGCACGGCCAAGGCTGCTAATCTCTGTGACAGCTCACTGGTGAGTCTGGGTGGATGTCCCTGGGGGTGACGTGGGCTCTCAGGCTCGGCGCACGCTCTTCAAAACCGCAGGGATGGTGCAGGGTTCTTTCCCCCAATGTCCTCTGGGGGGCATCACGTGCCCAGAAAACCAGGCTGTGTTGAAATTAATCTGTCCTTGGAGACCTCCACACACAGGTCAGGAGCTGTGGACGGCTCTCCGCAACGAGACCGAGCGCTGGCTGGGTTACAAAACCTTGTGCCAGGCAAGGGGGTGTGCGATAACGGGCGAAATCTGCCTGGCCCCTTAAGATCGGTAGGCTGGAGCACATCCCTTGCCGGCACATGGGCATGAACCTTGTCGTCCAGAAATTTCGAAAAAGCTACCCGGGTCTGGACTGCCTGCTGGGAGGGCTCGAAGTCTAAGTACGCACTTCCGCCGTTCGCCGACCCTTCTTTGTCCCTCCTGGCTGCGTTGCAGCGTCAGCTCGGCCTCTTGTCAACCGTCTCATTGTTGACGTGGCAACACGCTGGAATTCCACCCTTCACATGCTCCAGCAATTGTGGCAGCAGCGCAATGCCATTACGCAGTACGAAGTGACACATGGCCTGACAACAGCGTGCGGACCTCGGGTGTTGAGCCACCGAGAGTGCGGGCAGGTGAAAGAGCTCTGCACCATCCTTGCCAGTTTTTGAAGAAGCCACCAAAATGGTCAGTGCGGACAATGCCCTTGTCAGCATGAGCATTGTGGTGATTTTAGTTCGGAACGATCGTTGGACACTCTGAAACAACAGGTCCCGCCAGCGAGGGGAGGAGGACGGACACAGATGCGGACAGGGAAAGCCTTTCTCTCCGTCAAATCCAACAAGGCCCGACAGTTTCACAATTTCATCGATATTCATTAGGCAGGGGTTCGGGGTCCAAGCTATGCAAGGTGGCGCATCAGCTCTCAGGGTGCATCATCGCAGGCAAGTCAGGGCTGTGTTGAAGCTGTGCCGGAGGCAGCGAAGGAGGAGGAGGAGGAGGAGGAGGAGGTATTCCTAGACACCGATGTTACCGATATCCCTGCCTTGGAAAGAGGTTGGCGCGAATTTGAGGCGGAGGAGGAGGAAGATGAGGAAGATCCGTTTTTTAGTGCCCCTCGACCCAGAGGCTTGGGAAATCAAGGCTCCATCTCTCACATGAGTGCTTGGATCTCCATTTCCTCCAACATGATCCTCGCATTAAGGCCATCAAAATGAACAACAGTTACTGGGTGGCCACCCTCCTGGATCCCCGGTACAAAACAAAACTCAGCACTTCCTTTCCACCCACCCAAATAGAGAGTAAAATGCAGGAAATGGAGACCTTGCTGATTGATCAACTGGAGACATCTGTTGCGTCTGCTTCACGTTCCCCAAATGTCACGGTGGAACAACATCAGCGACGTGACAGCAGTAGAGTGCCAATAGTTGTAGCGGCAGCAGCAGGCAAGGTGGCAGAAGCCTAATGGGTGACCTCTGGCAATCTTTTTTTACCACCTTTTCACCAACCAGCAATGCAGGGCACACATCCAACACATAGAGACCAGTTTAAGATCAGGGTCACGACTACTGCTCTAAACACCGATTTTTTTTTTGTTGTTTCCGGACCCAATAACTTCGGGGATCCAAAAGGGACGAAGGCCCAGCGGCTCGTCCCCCATAGGGGTTGTGTCCTCCCAGCAGCCAGCGTCATATCTACGGCCCTTTCAGCACAGCTGGGGGATCATACAGACAAACGCATCCGGTTTTTCCACAAAAATGTAATCTTTGATTTCATCAAGAGAATCACATGGATCTCTGATGTGTTGGGGCCCCAATTTCCCGGGGTCACCGATTTTTTGCCGGTCTACTTCACATTCCTTTTCAAAAAAAAAATGGCCCTCTTGAAAACTTTTTTTAAAAGACATTTCTTACTGCAATTTTTATTTTTTTTCCCAACATTTCTTTTTGGGGGTTTTGCTGTGGGAGACTGAAAAAAAACACAAGTTTCAGACAACACCGTTTCCATTTACCACTTTACTTAAGAATTTTTTGGGCATTGCCCCAATGGTTTTTGAGTCATGTTGCTGTGAGATACAGCTAAAAATAGGGTGAAAATGGGGTTAGGTCAGCACGAAGCCCCAAAAAAAATATAGTGAGGATAATGCAGCAGACCATCCAAAGCGGGGTAGCCAAACCCGCTATAAAAAAATCCCAAAAAAATAGTAGGGTGTCAGCACAAAACAAACCCCTTTTTAGAAACCTGAGTACATGAACACTTTTTTGGGCTCCCCAAAAAAAGATGAGCCTTTTTCAAGAAACCCAAGTGTCAAGTGCCTTAATAATTGTAAATCAAAGGCATCATCTACTTTAGACACCAAACACAGAATGATACACATCTAAGCCCATCCCATCAAAACCGTGATCCCTACAAAAAATATTCAAATTTAAAGACATAATATAAAAATTACATAAGACTTAAATTACAAGCGGGACTCCGAGCGGGTATACTGTAACTTACTGACTCTTGCGTTTCAACACCTGCTACTGCCGCCTGCTCACAGCTCTCCAGGCGCCACGCCTACTCGGCGGTCTACTCAAACGTCTCTCAAACGCTACTGCGCATGACCGAACACGGCACGCTGTCCATAGAGATCAAAACCTCACACGACTCAGAGCGCCTGTACCGTTGCCAATACCTGGTGAAACCAGAATAATTGCCTATGCAGTGTTAAAATATACCAAGACAAGCAAATAACTGATTGCATATCAGAAGATCAAACGAGGCAACCAAACGTGGCTCACTAATGACAAATGCAACATAGATAACATCACAGTGCTAAAAAAGGGCAACGCCAACACCAGATTTTGGAGACAGAACGTTGTCCCTAATAGCAGGAGCACCCAATCTCCATCGGTAACACACATAGGTGGAGAACCGGTGGGAAAGCGCAACATCCAAATGCCTGTCATGGTCCCCGTAAGGTTCCATCACTCAATCTGTTGGCCACAATAAGCTGTCTAAAGCAAAGACAGGTTCATCACATTATGAATACCATTCACAGTTTATCGAAAAAAAGCATTTTGATTAAACATCATAGAGATAACCCAACATTATTTAGTCCCGCTTATTCTTGTCTTTCTCCTAAAGGAATAAAAAATCATAAATCAAAAAAAAAAAAAACCGTGATGTGATATACGTGCATAAAATATAAAAACATTATTACTTAAAAAAGAAAACCATGTATACAGTCCAAAGAATATGTACAAAATTGAATAACCTGTTAGTATTAAATTCCAAATTTAAGACCAGAAGGTTGAAGAGCATTCAACTTAAAAATCATTGTAATTTCATTCCTCAATAGCAACTTTTTCTCTCCACGATACCCCCACCCCGTTTAAGTGGGGGTACATGATAATGATCCAAATCTGAGTCCCGCTTATTTAAGTCTTATGTAAGTTTAAATATTATCTTAAAATTGATCAGTATATTTTGTATGGACACGGATATAGATGGGATTGGGGGCTTATGAAATGTGTATCATTCTGTTGATTGGTGGTCTAAAGTAGAATGATGCACTTTGATTTAATATAATTTAAGGCAGCTTGACACTTGTGGTTTATGCTTGAAAAAGGCTCATCTGATTTTTGGAAGCCGAAACGTAGCTTCATGTACTCAGGATTCTAATAAAGGATGATGTTTTAATGCTACATCCTAGCTATTCTTTTCTGGGACTTTGTTATAGCTGGTTGCTACCCCCGCTTTGGAGGTCTGTGCATTACCGCCTCATCTATTATTTTTATGGGACTTCAGTGCTGACCCTAACCACATTTACTACTATGGATATGAGCCTATGGATCGTGCACGAGGGGTAAACCCTTTTGGTGAGAATATACATAACCCCCTGATCTGTATAATGTATCTGTACTGGAATCCCGTATGAAGTACTATGTGTTTATTTGAAGAATATGTAAATATTAGTGGTGGTGGAGTTGAATATTACCAGATGGGATGTATATTTTTAAGTTTACCATCCATTGATATATTGAAGAGAAAGTTGGAACAGGATAGCAAAAATATAATCACTACTGAATTGCATTTTGAAATACACATATGGAGTATTATCGAGTTCAACGTATCCCAAGGCGTTAACCTCCTAATTACGCCCAATCATTTTTTTTGCATGGATGATGAGATTTTGAACAAATTTTGAAAGTATTAACAACAAATTATGCCTTTTGAATGATCTTATTGAATATTGAGTACATCCAAAAGAACTTACCCCATTGAGTGAGCTGGGTGTTGAATCTTGAACACAAATAAAATCCCGTTAAAACATCTAATGAATGATGAAAAATTCAAAAAAGGATAAATTGGAATCTAAATTTACAATATACAGAGCTGAAACTGAAAAGAATGAAGAGAATAGAGTGGCACCGGGACCTGAGTATTACCAGAATGGAAAAGTTAACAGTTGGGCAAGGACACAAAAACCAATATTGCAACACCTAAGAGAATATTCCAGCCAAAGGTTTGGAACGTCCTAAATTTGGTTATAGCAACCATGGACAACAAACAACGGATACCACAGATGAATCCATGAGATCAGATTTTTTAGAATTTCAAAATCAGGTATGAGGAACAATATAGGAGGGGGGCGGCTGCCAAACATATGAGACAGAGAAGAGGACGTCAGAAAGTGGAAGCAGAACATACAGAGAGACGATCGGCATTGAGACCCAGTGACCCAGAGCGCAACATTCAAAATAGACAATGAGGTGAACCTTGGTAGTCCAATAATTCTTCTGTGACATCTCTCTGATTTAAAATTAGGTTCTCAAATAAGGGCTTGTCAATTAGTCCATCTTCACCCTTGATTGGTTTCCAGTTTTGAGATCGATTCTGCAGAACTTTTTTAGACGTTTATCGTTAAAGGTTTATCTTTCAAATACAAGCAGAATGGGGGCTATTGGAAGGGTGAACAGTCGCTAGTAAAGATTCAAATTCAAAAGATCTGTGTTAAGAGCTAAGAGTGATTTTCACCTCCACAGGGCAACCATAATTGTTGATGACGATATTCAGTTTAACAACGGGAAATAATTAGAAGTACTCAAGAATCATGATACGCAGGGACGACAAATATACTGTTTGGGAAAGAAATACACTTAATGGGCTGATGAAAACCCATTGATTGTTTATTAAACGGGCAGATAAGGGGGGGATCAGTCGTAGTTATGGATAGGTTTAAATATGATTTTGAGATCAATCGTCAATTAAGTGATCAGGAAGTATATATCCAACTTAGTCTTGACCCAAAGTTTCAGATTATGAAGGAAATTCATGGAATAAATAGATAGAGCCATGTGTGAAAACATCAATGATGTCAATTGGAAATTTTCTCAAAAAATACAACCCCAGAGACGCCTAACTAATTACATCCCCATAAAACATAAAACCTTGATTGAACCCACGCGGAGACCGCATTGTTTCGGGTCGGGATCGATTTTCAGTAATGTTGCATAATTTTCCTTGACAGAATTTTGGAGATCCTTGCCAACGACTGCTCCCTCCTATAAAATGACACATCGTAATTTCCTGTAAAAATTGCAGGAATTGGAATTAACCGAAAAGATTTTTTGTTGGTGTCCTTAGATGTGTATCACTCTATACCCCATTGAGCATACACCGGTCTTTTGTGCAGTATCTAGAGTCGCTGGCTGACGCAGGATGTTGATTCGAACTACACGCGTTTTATACTTTCCTTTTGGATACTGTCCACACGAGGAATTATTTTCCTCGATGGGGATAGGTTCTTTTGCAGAAACGGGGCACAGCTATGGGGTCCCAACTGTGGCCCCTACTTTATGATAACACCTATAAGCAGCTGTGGAAGAAGTAACATATACCATTCTGGTTTTTTTTTCTTTCGGATCACATCCTTCGTGTTGGCGGTACATAGATGACATTTTTTTTTAATTTGGACAGGCCCGTTGTGGAGGAATTGAGAGCTCTTTCATAAGTACACGTTAATCAATTAGACAGGCCTACAATTTACTAAGGTAGAGTCCGAGACGGCTTACAATTCTTGGATACTAAGGACTATGTGAAGAATTTGAATTTGGAAACTGATATTTTCACAAAAGAGACGGATAGGAAACAATTATTACTTTACAACACTATCACCAACATATGTTAAATTCTCTCTCCCTTGGAGTCAATTGTTTGAGGGTTAGACGTATAGTCCTCTGAGGACACAAGTAAAGAGAGGAGTGGAGGATGATGTGTGCTAATTTATGCAAATGGGTTTATCCAAACAAACAGTTTGAGAAAACAATAGACAAGAGTTGACAGAGTGAAAAGAAGTGATACGTTAGGCACTCAGATAAAAAACAAAATCATTCGGATACCTTTTGTCTCTACATAAAGCTCACTGGGGGTAAGAGTAGCATAGAATTTGAGAAAGGATTGGCACCATTCCACAGAGAGGCATCCCCTAATGTTTCCAGAATTTTCTGAGGTCCCCATGATGCCTACGAAGAAGCAGGAACTTTACGGGATAAACTCGTTAAGTCCAGACCTTACCAATGACCTCGAAATGAGACAGACATTTTTAGCCCCCTCAAAGAGTGGTTTTGCTTCCCTTGCTAAACTGTAGCAATTGTAACCCACTTGAATAAGGGTGATACTTTTTATCAACCCTCATCAGGTAAACCAATAGAATCAGAGGTAGATTTACATGCCATACATATTATACGCAAGTATATATGACACATGCCCTTGTATAAAAAATATATTGGTAGAAACTACGATGGAAGTAGGAAAGAATCACACAAACATAAGAGTACTAAATACGCTGTAAAATGCTCTTACTTACCAGTTGCTCGCCACTTTATCGAATGTAATCAATCTATTTCTCTCAGTTGAGAATTAGGATCATTGATCATGTACCTCCCACATAAACGGGGTTGGGTATCGGGAGAATGTTGCTCTTGAGGAAAGGAATTACAATGGATTTTTAGTTTAATGTCTCTTCCACCCTTCCAGGTCTTAATTTGAATTTAATACTCACAGGTTATAAATATTGTACATATTCTTGAACTGATACATGTTGTCATTTGTTTAAAGTAATAATTTTTTAATATTTTAAAGCACGTAAATCACATCACGGTATTTTTGATTTATGATTTTATTATCCTTTAGGAGGAAGACAAGAATAAGCGACCAAGTATGATGGTTATCGTCTTAAGATGTTTAATCAAAATGTTCTTTTTTTCATAACTGTGAAAGGGAATTTCCCTAATGTGATGTACCCTGTCTTTTGCTTTAATGACAGCTATATGTGGCCAACAGATAGAATGATGGAACCTTAGGGGGAACCATGAACAGGTATTGGATGTTGCGCTTTCCCACCGTTTCACACTATGTGGTTACCGATGAGATGAGTGCTCCTTGCTATTAGTGAAACGTCTAGTCACAAAATCTGTGAAGGCGTTGCCTTTTTTTAGCAGTGATTTATCTCTTTGCCTTTGTCATTAGTGAGCCCGTTTTTGAGTTCCTCGTTTGATCTTCTGAAATGCAATAGTTATTATGCTGTCTTGTCTATTTTAACACTGCATATCAATTATCCTGGTTTCACCAGGTAATTGGGCACAACGGACTAGCGCACTAGTGTGGTGAGTTTGATTCACTAATGGGACATCAGCCCGTGATGGACATGCTGCAGTAGCCGTTTGAGACGCCCGATCTCGGCGTGGCGCCCTGGAGAGTGAGAGCGGGCAGTAGCAGTTGTTGAACGCCAAGAGCTCAGTTATAAGTAACAGGTATACCCCTCAGTGAGTCCCCGCTTATTAAGTCTTTGTAATTTTTATAATTATGTCTTTAAATTGAACATATATTTTTGTATGGATCACGGATATTGATGGATGGGCTTATGATGTTGTATCACTGTGTTGGTGGTTCTAAAGTAGATGATGCACTTTGTATTTACCATATATATTAAGGCATCTTGACACGTTGTGGTTTAGGCTTGAAAAAGGCCATCTGTTTTTTGGAGCCGAAACGTAAGCTTCATGGTACTCAGATTCTAAAAAACAGCTATAAATTCTGGTCCTGGAACATAAATGTGCTTTTAAGTGGCATTTCTCCCTCACAATTTTTAATATGCTGATAAGTCCATATTATATAATTTTTTGGGGTCATGTAGCTGTGAGATTTTACAGCAATAATCAAGGTCCTTTGGAACAAAAAATGGTGGCTTTCTAAAGTGGCTTTCTCTCCCTCACAATTTTTAATAGTGCTGAAGAGTCATATATATAATTTTTTTGGGGTCATGTAGCTGTTGAGATACAGCAATAATCATGGTCCTTTGGAACAGAAATGGGGCTTTTTAAAGTGGCATTTCTCCTCGACAATTTTAATAGTGCTGATGAAGTCAATTTATAATTTTTTGGTGGTCATGTAGCTGTGATTATACAACAATATCAGGTCCATTGGAACAGAATAGTGGCTTCTAATTGGCATTTTCTCCCTCAACAATTTTTTAACAGTGGCTGAGAAGTCATTTTTAAAAAATTTTTAGGGTCATGCAGCTTTGGAAATGTAGCAATACTACAGGTCCTATTATAAAAAATGTTGTTTCAAACAGACATTGTTCTTCACAATTGTCCAAAGTGGCTCAAGGGTCATTCCTTTGAATTTTTGGGGGCATTTTGCTTTGAAATGCAGTCTAATACTACAGTCCTATTATAAAAAAAAATGTTGTTCACAGACATTTGTGTCTTCACAAGATTGTCCAAAAGTGGCTCAAGGGTCATGCTTTGAATTTTTGGGGGCATTTTGCTTTGAAATGCAGCGTATACTAACAGGTCCTATTATAAAAAAAATGTTTGTTTCTAACAGACATTTTGTTCTTCACAATTGTCAAGAGTGGTCTCAAGGGTTGATGGTGCTGTCAGAATCCGGAATAGGCAAGACACTGTTAATGGACACATATATGCAAAATGACCTTGTTTTTGAAAGATCTTTTAACATAGGCTATTAATCCCTGTAAAAAATAAAAAATTGGAAAAAAGGGGACAACCCATTTAATACAACTAAAATAAAGAGAAACAAAGACATGGTGGGATTCCTTCCTATTTTAAAATGTGTTTTCTAGAATTAAACTACTTAAAAAACCTGAGCACGTACAAAAATAAGCTGTTAAAAAAACTTCCTCTGAATGTACAAGGGAGGTACAGGACAACTTTGACCAGATTTAGGTTATGTCAATGACATGGAGTATGGAGCACGGACAGAGAACAAAGTACAGAGACATATTTCCTCCTGCACGTGAGTAAAATGAGAAAAAGAATGCCAAGTAAAAAGGGCACCTGGTGGAACAGGAGCGTTTAACCACATTATATTTCCAAGTGAAGTCAATTGTCCCGCTACTCATACGGATGGGCAAGCGTACCCAGGTCTTGACTGTGTACTGAGGAAGGCTGGAGTTTCTCCACACTTCCGCTCCGCACTTCTGCTTCAGCTCATCAGTTTTCCGTTGCACTGCGTCATCAGGGCATTTTTAACCTACGTAGTTATAGATGACGGATGCAGCCTGGGTCTCTCAACCGCACCACTGTAACTCCGGGCCCTGGGACATGCTGTGGCACAGGACAGGGGTAATAGTCAATGCCCATGAAACTAAAATGGTGTTGAAAGACTCCGGTTTTTTTCCTACGCACATTTTAATCTGAGGATCAGACAGGTTTAATGGTCATACTGCGGTCCATGACAGGTATAGTCCTAAGTCCCAGTTTTTCAACTAAAATGGTGTTGAAAGACTTCCTTTTTCCCGGCACTTTTTTAAATCTGGGGGATCAGACAGGTATTAATGGACATACTGCGGTACCAGGATACAGGTATAGTCAATGTGCATTCACTAAAATGGTGGTTGAAAGACTCCTTTTTCCGGCACTTTTGTAATCTGGGGTCAGACAGGTTTAAAGGGTCATAATACTCGCGTCCAGGACAGTTCTAGTCAATGTCCGTGAAACTAAAAAATGGTGGTTGAAAAGACTCCTTTTTTCCTTCCCCTCCGGCACTTTAAATTGGGGTCATCGCAGGTTTGAGGCTCATGCTGGGCCCAGACAGGATAGTCACATGTACCAAGTGAAACTAAAATAGTGGTTGAAAGACATTCCTTTTCCTTCACTTTTATATGTGGTGGTCAAGCAGGTTTGTGGGGCTCATGCAGCAGTTTCAGACAGGGATAATCAATGTCCAGTTCAAGTAAAATTGATGGTTAAAATAATACTGCCTTCTGGCACTTTTTAATTTGTGGGTGATGCAGGTTTAGGGTCATTGCTTAGGTACAAGACAGGGATAGTGAAAGGGGTGTGACTTTTTTCTGTGGCTTTTTAATGCTAAGTGTTGTCCCTAAGATGTAGCAGGTATCCATTGACTGTTGTGGCTGTTAATTCCAGCTTCTCCAGCCTTTTTGGGGTGTAAGAATGAAGGTGTTGTTGCTCTCCCCATAGACTTTAATGGTCATCGCTCATAATCGACTGCTCACTATCGAAAAACCTTATCGATGGTGGCCGACTATCGACTATCGCCCGATGTCGATAGCCAACGTAATTGCTCAACACTACTAATAAGTTACTGCAGAGCGAAACTTTTTGGATCTTTTACTTAGATTCATGTATACCAAAAGGTCTAAATGAGATCCTTAATTTTAAATTGTTTTTGTAAATACTAGTCTGCATTAGTTTCTAGTCATTAGAATTACCGCATAGTAGGATAGTTATGTAGCCCAGGCACTAATAGGTTAAATTTTCCTGTTCCCTATATAAGTGTGGTGTTTATTCTAGTGCGCATGCCTGAAGAAAGAGGTCTTCACCTCTGAAAGACGCAGGTGCTCTGCACCCAGTGCAGCGGCTCCACTCCTCTACAAAACGTACCTATACAGGACTTTATTTACTTCCGAAAATGGAATGAGCATTGTTCTGCTACCCTTCAATAAGGATGAAAATTGTGCGGTACGCCTAATGGGCTATAATATGTTTTATATTTTGTATAAGTAAAGTTTGAAGATTTTATACATAAATTGGTTGCCTCACGTATCTTTTCTAGCTGCGGGCTAGAAGCCACAGGCACTGCAAGGCGTTGCTGACCGTTCGGGATTTCTGCCGACTGACAAGCTTCCTTCTACTTTGATGGCATCAGCAACTGAGCATCAGAGCAGACAAAATCATCCTATTTGGCCTCTTGATCTTTTGAAATGCCTTCTGATCCCAACCGCATTGTGTCATCAAAGAGCTCTTCAGAACATGGATCATCCACCGTGGTCTGTACATGGGTTGACATTTGGGCTGCCTTTGCTTCAGGTTGGACTCATGCTGACGATGATGATGATGACATTTGTGGCCATGACTGAGAGGACGAGGAGGCTGCGTTAACCACTGAAGAACAGATTGGCGACGCTCTTCATTACTGAGATTCACAGGTAACCGACCGAGCGATGACAGGCCTGACATCCTGCAACTGACGATGTACTCACTTGTATGTTGTTCGGAGCACTGGAAGGAGCGCCTTCTCTTGTACCTGTAGCTTAAAGTCCCCCCCCCCTCTTTGCTCGCTTACCATCTGTAGTTCGCTCCATGTTCTGGAGATAAATATTAAAAAGGTATAAAAGATTTTTTCACAGTCCTTTATTAAAAAACTGTGTTGAAAATATCACAGGTGTTCTTAAATCCCTATAATTTCCAACTAGCAACTAGAATTAGAAACAGAATTGTTTCTATCGAATATCTGTGAAATGCGGTCTTATGGAAGAGCTGTAATAACAATTCAAAAGTGTTCTTCCTTCAGTCCCTGTCAGGTACAACTGCCAAGTAGGACTAGCAATTGACTTTCTTCTATGGATTATCTAAGAAATGTGGTCTTTTCTGACAACTGATAACCAGGAGTAGAAATAGATTTTTTTTCTACAGAATATCTAATAAATGTGATCTTTTCTGACAACTGATAACCAGGAGTACAAATAGAATATTTTTCTACAGATTATCTAAGAAATTTGGTCTTTTCTGACAACTGACAACCAGGAGTACAAATATAATTTTTTTCTATGGAAAACCTAATAAATGTGGTCTTTTCCGACAATTGACAACCAGGATTACAAATATAATTTTTTTCCATGGCTTATCTAACACATGTGGCCTTTTCTGACAACCAGCGGTAAAAATAGAAATATTTTCTACGGAATAACAAATAAATGCGGTGTTTTCTGACAACCAGGAGTTCAAATAGAATATTTTTCCACAGATTATCTAATATATTAGGTTTTGTGGAACAACTCTGACAACCAATCAACAGTGTTCTTCCTTCAGACCTTGTAATTTAGAACTGCCAAGTAGGACTAGCAATTTACTTTTTTCTTCGGAATAGCCAAGCAATATGGTCTTATGTGACAAGCCTTAAGGATTATAAACAGTATATTTTTCTATGGAATATCTTGGAAATTGGGTGTTATGGAAGAACAGGGTCTTTTACACTGGCTGTCCCCCCAAAAAAAAAACTAAACTGCTGCATGCGAATAAAGGGAACGGAATGAAGTTTTCTACCACAAAGCTGTGTATCATAGCTATTTTGGTTTAGGCTGATTTCCCAAGTGTCCTGTACACTAGCTGTCCATATTACACTGCAGCACAGACGTAGTGGCCATGGAATGACATTTTCCAGAATTAAACTGTATAGAACAGTGATTTCTTATGAGAGATTAACGTAGCTGTGTATGATGCAGAAGTTCCACCCACAACCAAGCGGCCCCCCCTCCTCAGAAACTGATTGCAGATAGTTTAGGGCAATACAAAATTAAAATATGCTGCTATCTCACAGAGATTTGAAATGAGAGATTAATATAATTGTGTCTGATGCAGCAACTCTCCCCCGAACCAAGCGCCACCACCTCAGAAACTGAACCGAGGAACTTTAGGGCACTGCAGTTGTATCCAAATCTCTGACTAATACTGACTAGAATTGCCTAATCTTGCTGTACCCTAACCTAACTAATCTATTTAACAGCCTTTCAGTAGTAAAAATGCTGGCAAAGAGTGTCTGCTGGCTTTGAAAAAAGCTGAGCAGAGAGATAGCTATCCGTTGTGTTCACAGTGTGGAAGCTAATGGCGGCGAGCAGGAAGTGCCGTGACATAGATCAAACGAGGTCATGTGATTTTAGCAGCCAATGAGATCCCTATACCCCCCACGGGTGACGTTCCTGACCCCCCTGTGTGCTCTGCGCTGATTGGCTGGCCGCCAAAAGTACAGGAAGCTGCGAATCCGCAATCACGATTGTTGATAAGATTTTAAGGAAAAAAATCTGATCAAATCAGAACCTCGATAAACGTGAATATTGGCACGATTTAAACTTTTCTAGATTAGATCGCTCATCACTAACAATGACCTAGAGGACTTTGTTCCAAAAGATTGGGATGCTATGCCTCAGCAGTCAAAATCTCAACTTGTGAGCAGCATAAGATGTCATTGTCAAGCTGTAATTGATGCCACTTGACATATTGTTAAGACACTGACATTTTTTGATGAGTAGTGAATAGTGCATTTTATTTCTGACTCCTTTCTGCACTATTTTAATTATTTTAGTGTATTTAGATTGAATACACTTAGGCATTGTATCCTCATATATTTGAAAATAGTAGGTGTATATTCTGGATAAAAATTTATGGGCATGGGGTTTTTAATTTGGGAACTCATGCAATGGTTTTGGGGGAAAACCAAAATTTAAAGGGTTTTTGGGAATAGGAAATTTCAAATTTTGCAAATCAAAATTGTAAGTTACACCTACATTTACAATTGTTTTCTTTTTTGTGATTTAGTGATTAAGTTTCAAGAATACATTTTAAAATTGTATATTTGTCTCTTGGTATTGATACTACATTTCTGTTAAAAAAAGAAAGTTTAAAACCCTTTTTTATAAAAGCATTAAACCCCGATTTCCAAAATTTATAGTATTTCTTGCCTTATCAATAGACTTATCACAGATTTATCTAAAAAAATAAAATTTCTAATAATTAAAAATTTAAAAATAAATAATTAAAAGGGTGGGGAATTTTTCAAAAAATTTGATTCTACTTCGCCGGGTTTTTGACAAAATTCCCTTTTTGTTCCGAAAAATTTCTTTGGCACAATCGCGTTAAAAAACCGTATTTAGGGGTGCCAAGGCCCGCAGGGTGGGTTTTAAAACTTGTTCCTGCTTTTAAATATGCAGAGGGAGCTTGGTTTGGGGCTTTATACAATGTTGTGTTTTAGTATGACCCAGATGAATTTCCGCCCCTTTAGCATGCTTCATAAAAAAAATTCCCCGGGCACTTTAAAAGGGGAAAAATGACCAAAAAATTTAAGGGGGAATGTGCCTGATAAAAGTCCCTGCCAGCCCAAAACGGAAAAAAAAAAAAGCTGAGAGCACAGGTGGCAACATTGTGACAGAGTGTGGAGGTGAAAGGCCGGGGGCCACAGCACATGAGGTGGGCAGTGGGACAAAGACATTTGGAGGTGGCAAAAACGCGGGAAGGGGCCCCAGGGGTGGCACAAAACTGAAGCGGAGGGACGGGGGCAGAGTATGAGGGGCAGGCAGTGGGCAAAGACTTTCTGGGGCGGCAAAAAAGTATTTTGGGCCCAGAGTGGCACAATGATACAGTGTGGAAAGGGCAAAGAAAGCAGCAGCATGGGATCAGGTAGTGGGGGCAATGGGCAAATTTTGGGGGGCAAAAATTAAATTTGGGCCACAGAGTGGCAAATGATTTCAGTGTGGAGGTCACGGAAAACAGCAGCATGAGATCGGGAGTGGCACAATGACTTCTGGGGCGGCCAAAACCCGTATTAGGCCACAGAGTGAAAACAATTTAACAGTGTTTGGGGGTCACGGCGGGAGCAGAATTTAAAATTTAGGCAGTGGCCAATGACCCTTCTTGGGGGGGCTTAAAAAGTATTAGCCACCAGAAATGGCCAATCACACAGTGTGGAGGTCACAGCGGGAGCGGTTTAGTTTTAGGCCAGTGGCAATGACATTCTGGAGGCGGCCAAAAAAAATTTTTTTTTTTAGGGGGGCCCCAGATTTGGGACAAAACACACAGTGTGGGGTCACGGGGCAGCAGGGATGAGGTCAGGGGAGTGGCCTTGGGCTTTGGGGGGAGGGAAAAAAAATATTAGGCCAAAAGATTTGGGACAATGGGTTTCAGTTTGGGGTCAAAAGACAGCCGCAGAGAAATCAGGCAGTGGCCCCAATGACATTCTGGGGGCGGCCCCAAAAAAGGATTAGGCCACAAGGGGCAAATCAACAGTGTGGAGGGACGGCCCCGGGACAGTATTTAGATAGGCAGGGCAAATGAATTCCCGGGGGCAGCTATAAGTAAATTGGCCCAGAGTGCCACAATGAAACAGTGTGGAGGGTTTCCCACAGCAGGAGCATGAGATCAGGCAAATGGCAAAAATGAATTTTGGAGGCGGGAAAAACCCGTAATTAGGCCCCAGAAATGCACCAAACACACAGTGTGAAGGGCCCCGACAGCACAGCAAAGAATCAGGGGATTTTTCACAATGACATTCTTGGGGGGGAAAACAGGGGGAAGCCCCCCAGAGTGGCACAAAGAAAATGAAGCGGAGGGCCCCGGCGGGGAGCCGCATGAGGGCAGGATTTGGGACAATGACAAGTGGGGAGGACATGGCAGCAACCACGCAAACAGCTTTAAAGGGCAAGTGGACAATGAACAGTGTTTGGGTGTCACGGCAAAAGCAACTACAAAAAAACCCCGCATGAAAGGGCAAGGGGTGGCAAAAATTACGGAAATTTGAGGTGGGTGGCCAAATTCCAGTCCCTGGTAAAGATGGGGGGGTAGGAAATGGGAAAACTTTTCAGCAGATTTGCGGGCATCAGGCGGGTGGCGGGATAGAATAATGGGGAGGCAGGGGAGTTTGAAACCCGACTTACCCTAAGGCATTGGGGGTGTAGAAATCCTGGGGCCCATCCACCCCCTGAATTTATCTTGACAAAGGGCAGTCCCTTCCACATTTCCCCGGGGACAAGGGGGGGTTTTCCTTGGGGGGGGAAAAAATGGCTCCCCCCCGCACTGAAAAAACCCCTCTGAGTCCTTTCACTGGGCCCGGGGAGGACGCTTCTCCACTGCAAATCGGCAAGTTGCGGCCACAAATCCAAATTTGGGGGCCCCGTGTTTAAAGGGGTCTTCTAACTGAGGTGGCAGAGTGTTTCCAAGTAGGGCCCCAACCTGTTGGTTCGGGGAATGCTCCCGGTCCTACGCTGCTGGTGGCGGAAATGCCCTCCCCAAGGGGGGTGAAAAGGGGCTTTCTCATCTTGACTCCAGACTTAGGTTTCTACGGGTGGATGGGATGTCCCCAAACCCCCCCCACCTTCCCCCAGCAGCCGGGGGAGTAGTTAGTTAGCGCTGAGGAGCCCCCGGGCAACCTGTCAGAGGAGGGGGCGTTTCCGCACATAGGCAAACAGCCCAAAGATTCGGGGGGATTTCCCCCTTTTTTTTTTTGATTTGTTTTTCCCTTTTCAATAGCTTGGGAAAAAAAAGGGTCCCCTTTTTGGAAAGGTAGCGAGGGTCCAATTGGGTGGAGAAACCAAAGTATCCCTTTTGCCGGATGTACTATTCGGGTGTCAAAGCCCGGCAAAAAGCATGCTGCGCCATCTGCACAAAATGGGCTCCGAGGGGCTCCCTGCCTCCATTTCCCCTGTTTACTGCCCCCGGGGCTTGGGGGTCATCGCCTCGTCCCTTTCCCCATTCCATCCCCCCTCCAGCTGCTCCCGTCCCCCTCTCTTGCACCTGGGAGAAAAATCCATTCATTTCCCAGAAAAAATGCTTCTCTCCAAATTTTTCCCCCTCCTCCTCCAAATTTCCCGTCCCCCCCGGGCTCCCTGGGCCATGAGATGTATCGCCACGGGTTTCCGTCCCCCGGGCCCCGACAGATTTTTCAGATTGTTCCAGGACATAAAACGTGGAATGATTTTATTCATCCCCTAGTCTGGCGACTGGAAAAAAAGTCCCTCCCCGAATGGCCTCAACAAACGGGGAGGGGTTTTTACGCATGAGCTGCCCCTGGCCCGACCCTCAAAGGGAACACAGGGGGGGTATTCTGTCTGCCCGGTTTATTTAAAAAAAAACGTTTTTGGCCTTTTTTTTGTTTTTCAGTCGGTCCAAATTGGGGCAGGCTGGAATTCCCAAAAAGGGGGGAAAATCGCATATCAGAGTGTGTTTTGGGGGGGGCCCCTTTTTGGGGGTGCAACTCGAGGAGGGGGGTTCCGGGTTTGTTTCGGAAAAGGGGTAAAGTCAAACACAGGGGTTTTCCCGGGCCCTTTTCAGAATGTTCTGAAATTTGGTGGAAAGACTTAGGAACCCCTTTTTCCCCAACCCTTTTTAAAACGTGCGCCCTGCGGGCGCATGGACCATCCCTCCTGGCAGCAACCCGGGCACCATGTTCCTCCCCTTTTCTTCCCCCTTTGGTTTTTGATTTGCAGTTGGGGCGGAGGAAAACCACACATCGTTTTTTTGCTGCTGACAAGAGCGTTCCCCCCCTGTGTGACGTGTTCGCCGAGGCAAGCCAAAGGAAATTTGAACTGCGGGCACCCCTGTCCCTAAAATGTGGTTTTGATGGAGCAATACTTGTGGGGCTGAAGGGTGGGGGTGGGGTGGAGGAGGAGGAGGCGGGCATTGGCGCAAAGGGGCAGCGTTTTTTACAACGTTTGGGGGAGAAAGCGGCGGGCTCCCCGCCAAGTTGTTGGGGTGCCCGGGGTGGAAAAAAACCCTTTACCCCTGGGCCCTAAAGGGCATGTTTAAGGGCCCCGCCGGGAAGGGTTTAAAACTCCAGCGTCCCCGTGCCCTGCCCCCTTTGGAAACCAAACCATAAGCCAAAAGGGCTGACCCACCTTTGTTTTTCAATTTTTTGAAGGCGGGACTGCCTTTTTTGGAAAAAAAAATTACGGCTTGGAACTCCCCCTTTGGGTCGGCAAAAAAGCCCAAAATTTGTTCTCTGGGAAGGTTGGGAGAGTCCCCCTTTTGGGAAAAGGGGGGGACTGCTTTTTAAAAAACCCTTTGGGCGGAGCACGGTCAGCTGCTGCACCTTAGGATGGTTTGGGGAAGGGATACTTTTTGTTTCTTTGCAATCGCCTCGCGAAAAGACTGCGGGGCCAAGGTAGCGAGGGGCAGGGGGCACTGGGCCGGGAGATGAAAGTAAAGGAAAAAGCTTCCCCTTTTCAGAGGTGGTGGAGCCTTGACTGAATGGCAGCAATTTCCACTGGGGCCCCTGTGCGTGCTGTTGCTGCGGCGGCCCGGATGGACCCCAACTGAGCCCGTTTTCCCAAAGGGCCACCGGGGGGTGAAAAATGCATGGGTTGATGCAGGGCCGTGGTGCCAACCCTTAAACCCCTTTTGGGCCACCTTCAAATTTCTGCCCACAGATTCTAATATACCCTATTCGGCTCCCCAGTGTTTAGAAAAACTTTCCACACCGTAGTATCCGGGTTTTACCCCAACGTCCGCAATGAGTGGGGGCTCCCGCCGCCGCTGCCCCCACTGGCCCCTTTTGCTGCCCCCAAAATTTTTTTGGACCTGCGAAGCGGGGGTTTTTTTTTCCCATGGGGGCCGGGTTTTGGGTTTCCCCCCCTCACTGGGTGTATCCTGTTTTTTAACGGACACACGCCCACTTGTGGCCCCGCTGCTGCCTGACGCGGGGAAAAATTTACGCCCCCTTTTCCTGACGGTGATGGAAACCCTTGCCTCACCCCGGGTTTCCCCAAATGTTGTCGGCTAATCCTTTATCTATTTGGGGTTTCATCGTCAATGCTGTCTCATACCCGGGCCCTTTGGGAAAGCAGAGGGACCCCCCAAAAACATGACCTCCCCTTCCCTTTTTCCCAAATTTTACTTTTCCGCCACTGCAAGAAGAAAGGGGAATTTGGCCCCCTTTTTTCGTGCCCAAAATTTGCTGCTGACTGCCCTCCTCAAAATTGTTTAAACCCCCCCTAAAAAAGTGGCCTGAGCCCATGAAACATAGTAGATCTCTGGGGAGGGGGAAAAAGGGGGGAAGAGGGGGGCTGAAGACAGATTTAGGGCCCCCGGGCCCCCCCCGGGGCCATGAAAATAAGGTTGTATTGAGGTTCCCAAAGAATCTTGTTGGGGTTGTCAGATTCCCCTGGGAGGGGAAAAGGATGCCTAGTTTAACCAATTTAAGAACCCCTTGGGGGTTTCTGAACAACACCGGCCCCTAGATGACAGCGGCCCGTTTTTGGCCTCACAGAGGGACCCCCGCTGCGACGTCCCCCTTTATGTGTGCGGCCTGGGCCTTTCCAGGAAAAGTTTTTTGGCCACGCCACCGGGAGGGGAAGGCCCGCCCCCTCTCTGTTGAAATTCTGTTTGTTTCAAAATGTTCCGAAATGGGTTTGGGGGGGGAATTTTCTGTAAAATGATTAAAAATACACCCCGTTGTTTGGGCTTCCCCAAAAGAAACCCCGTAACAAGCTTGGGTAAACCCTTGGATATAATTGGGGGCTCCCCAAATGGCCGGAAAAAAAAATTTTCTTGGGTTTTGTCGTTAAAAAAAACTGTTTTTTTAAATTAAAAGTTTAAAAACACAAACAGGCTTTAAATTTAAACTTCGCATGAATTTGGTACAGGAAAAAATTTTTTATTTTTTTTGGCGTTGGGAAAAAAAACGGTTTTTTTTTTGTCACCACCAGCCAAAAAAACGGGTTTTTAACCCCTGGGTGTAAAAATTTCGCCAAAAAAATTGAGCCCCCCAAACTAGTAGCTTTGTAGCCCTTTCAAATTTCGTGTTTTCTACGCCAAAACAAAAAGAGATTCAGTTGTAAAATTAAACCCTTTTTTGTGAATTAGGCTACAGGAAAAATTTATTTTATTTTTTGGGGTTGAAAAAAAAACGGTTTCTTGGGGCAGAAAACCAGCAAAACAACGTTTTTAATTTAAACCCCTGGTTTTAAATTGCGCCAAAAAAATTGGGGGCCCCACAAAATAGTTGCTTTGTTGCGTCTACAATTTCGTGTTTTTTTTTTGCCAAACAAAAAGGATACAGTTGTAATTAAAACCTTTTTTTTGTGAAATTTGGTACAGGAAAAATTTTTATATTTTTGGGTTGAAAAAAACGGTTTCTTTGGGGTCAGCACACCAGAAAAAAAACGCTTAATTAAGCCCCGGGTGTTTAAAATTTCGCCAAAGAATTAAGGCCCCCCCCCAAAATGTAGCTTTTTTAGGGGGTGTTTTCAATTGCTTGTTTTCTACGCCAAAAAAAACAACAAGAGATACATTTTTAATTTTCCTTTCTTGTGAATTAGGAAGGGGGAAAAATTTATATTTTTTTGGGCGTTGAAAAAGCGGGTTTTTTGGGGTCAGCACACCCGCAAAAAAAACGCTTAAATTAAAAAATGGATTAAATTTTCGCCAAAGAATTTAGCCCCAAAAAACTATAGCTTTGGGAGCATGTTAAAAATTTTCATGTTTTCCCCCAGCCCCCAAAAAGAGATACAGTTGGTAATTAACCTTTTCTTTTGAATTTTGGCTACAGGAAAAAAATTTTTATATTTTGGCGTTGAAAAAGACGGTTTTTTTTTTTTTCAGCACACCAGCAAACAACGTTTAAATTAATCCCTGGATGTAAATTGCGCCAAAGATTGAGCCGCACAAACTAGTAGCTTTGTAGCATGTTACAATTGCGTTTTTTTCTACGCCACACAACAAGAGATACAGTTGTAATTAACCTTTGCTTGTGAATTAGGCTACAGGAAAAATTTATATATTTTGGCGTTGAAAAAGACGGTTTCTTGGGGTCAGCAAAACACCAAAACAACGCTTAATTAAGCCGGGATGTAAATTGCGCCAAAGAATTGAGCCCACAAAAATTTAGTAGCTTTGTAGCGTGTTACAATTGCGTGTTTTCTAGGGCCAACAACAACTAGATACAGTTTTAATTAAGCGTTGTTTGTGAATTAGGCTACAGGAAAAATTTATATATTTTGGCGTTGAAAAAGACGGTTTCTTGGGGTGAGCACACCAGCAAAACAACGCTTAATTAACCCCTGGATGTAAATTGCGCCAAAGAATTGGCAGCCAAAAATGAAGTGGTATTTGTATTGTAAAACGTTTGTTTCTTTAATGAATACAACGGAAACTGGCTTAGATCCCACTTGGATATTGAATGTATATGCAGCGGCAGTGGACGCACACTGGATTTCAGACCCAATACCCTAAAAAATTAGAAATAGAACATTAAGAGAACAGTCTCTGAGACAAGCTGAGACACCCCACAAAAATCGCTGTATAAAAATCAATTCTTCAGTAAGAGCTATCGCCGCGGCAGCACCTTCCCTGATGAGCAAAAGTGAGAGGAGTGTGAGCTCCCGGCGTCGCGCCCAGACTTATGTAGTGCGGTGACATCACAGAATCCCGCCGGCTCTGATTGGCTTCCCTTGCACATGTCATGCAGGCCTTTTGCCCTTCTTCCTCCCAGAGTGCTTTGCCCCATGTAGCGCCATTGCTCGCAGCCATTTTTATCAATCAAAAAGCACACTTCGTTCACCCGAAGTACCCCAAAGTTCGACTTCGTTCCGAACCGAAGTTTTCCTGAAATTCTAAACGAATTCCACTTTGTTAGAATCGATTCGCCCATCTCTAATGATAATACTGAAATGCTAATTTTGTTTTTAAACACTACACAATTCTCCTCCTGATCATTCGTCTTTTCTTGACAATCTGGGATGTCTACAACACCATTTTCAGGCCTATAGTTCATTCACATGTGTTCAATACCAGGTAGTTGGAATTCTTATAAAACATATGGTTCTTGTCTACGGGTCGCTGTGTTTGTCGGTTATAGAAAAAATGCTGATGCTATTTCTCCACTAAACAACAAATAAGTAAAACCTTTTTATTGCTCCATTCTATATTCCATTTGCAAGGAGCAGAAGGCAGTTTATGGCCCATGAATCTCCAGTCTGTGCTGTCTCACTGCTATTTCTCAGACGGTTAAGCTGCAATAATTGATTTTTTCTGACGGGGGAGTGGCATTTTCATTCCTACTTTCTCATGTTGCATTTTAAATCGACGTGATGTCTCGTACCATGAAACAGTGCAACGATCATGCCTGACAAAACATCACTTCTCATTTCAGTGCAAGGCTTTAGAGTGGGGATGTTACAAGTTTATTTTCCACTTGTAAAACTCCTGCTGCTTCAATTCACGGTTGTGAAATAAACAGTTTATACAGCAAGAAAAGGGGGCATATTATGTGGAAGAGTATGGGGGGGTGATTTACAAGCTATTTTGTAAGCTCCCAGATACTATGTTCAAATTTGATTTGTAGCAAATTCAGTAGCAACATAATCCATAACCAGTGTAATTGCTGTAGTATCACATATCAGTACTTTGTAAACCTTTTATACATGCTCATTTGCATTGAATGGTAAATCTTGATCTATAAATTACAACAGTGTGATAACAATATCTCATTAATTTTATTTTGGAAATGCAAATAAATGATAATAACCATATAATGTTATTTAATGGCTACAGTGGACTCAATGAAGCCTGGAATGGACCCACTAAGAAATGGGTGTAAGCATATCTGATCCTATTCTCCAATGTACTTTGAACTGTGCTAATGAATGTACACTCGCAATGGTCAACAGCAAAGCCAGTACACATCAACGCAGTAGTTAGCAAAATCTTTGAGGAATTAAAACAACAAATTACTTTATTGATCGAGTATGATAGAACAAGGGCAGTCTAAGCCATTTGAGATCTTGTGACAAGAGAAAAAGAGAGATTTGACAGGCTCATTATCCCTCTGACAATGTTTTATTGTTTAGGATCTTTACACAAACATAGTTTTAGAAATAAAAGTCAGTCCTTATCAGCCCTTATATGAGAGCAAGTGGGAAAAGACTATATTACTCTTGGTATATATTTGGCATTTGAGATTTTAGACCTAGTTTAAGACTTTAAACTAAATTAGTTATAATTTCATTCAAATAAAATAATAATAGTATAAATGATTATAATGATATTAAAATAGCATATAAATGAGCAACAGGCACGTTGATTCCTTGAAGTATGATACACTGACAAGCAAAAGTTCAACAATGTTTTGAACTTTGACTTTCGAGCTCCATATCTCACCATCTACTCTAGCTTTGAATGTGAGACTACCATAATTTTATAGACAATCATCTTGGTTATCTCATACATAAACTTGACTTGCAACTATTTAGCATATGGTTAGTTATGTAGATTCTTATCATGTAATTGCATGTCTCGACCAAAATCTGATCCAAGGTCTCTTCTTGACGTTCCCAATGTTCGTGCATACTGGTCGACTCACTTGGGTTTGAATACAGCTTTTTCTTCAACTCTACCTACACGTGTTCGATTGTGTTGCGGTCTGGGGAATGTGGGGGCCAATTTAGCAACTCTAGTTCATTAACATTGAATCATTTCTTCAACAATCTTGATGAATGCTTCATGTCATTGTCCTGCTGGAACACTATGTTGTCCTTTTAATACCCATAGTACTCGAGTGTTCAAAGTAGCTCATCTTGTAAGATACTCAAATATAGCTCAGTATTGAGACCACCATTGATCAGGTATCCAATGTCTTTGACTGTGAAACAACTCCATATAATTAGGCTTCCTCCACCGACCTTGACAATTCCTTCAAAGTATCAATCCTCTATTCCCTTGATTCTTACAGGCCCATTTGCACCCATCAGAGCCCAATCTATTGACTTAATCTCATCCCTCTAAATCACCCATTTTCAATCTTACACTTTTCGTAATTTATTGCAATCTTGAGTCAACGCTTCTCATGATGATATGGAAGTCGAAGGTTCTTCCCTTTTTTTCAGGGCACCATTCCAGACTTGCAAGGATTTCTGTGATCTCCGTATTACAAAGCATATGAGCTGCCTCCACTGCAGTGTTTGTCATGTCAGAACTGATAGACCTTGTGATGAGCCGACTTGTTGACTCTGATATGGACATCCACCTCTTTGCTTTTGAATGGATGAACAGATTTCAGTTTGACCCAGTGGGTCAAAAGCAAATTGAGGATTTGTTACATCCAATAGAGGGCGCTTGAGCTTCTCCGCTCCTTTCCCATCATGCCTTGTGATATGAAGATGCTTCGTGGAGTGCAGAACGCAATTTCGAATCTCCTCACGCCTATCTGTCACTCTCCCTAAGAAGAGATCTTCCCTTTCTGAGGCACTCATTGCCTCCCACCCAGCCATCCAGCTGTGCTCTGCTCTGCATTGATGAGGGGCAAACACCCCAAAATGGCTGTCTGCAGATGAGTGATGCTGGCTTGGCTAATATTCCTTTTGCTTTCCAAAGACTGCTACCAAAGACTGCTTTCCAAAGACTTAAGGAGAGATCTTCTCTTTCTGATCGATGAACTGGATGATGCTGTCTCTATTTTCTTGAGAAATCTTCTTCATGGCTGCTTGTTTATTCGAACCAGTGACCTTTTGCTTGGGAATCAACCTTAGCTGTAAGAACAGGTTGTAATTTGTAGTATAAAAGAAGAAAAAGATTGTTTCACCACTGGGAGCAAAACAGTAACAATGCAGTTACGTGACAAGAATCTGCAGAACTAAGCATATGCTAAATAGTTGCAAGTCAAATTATGTATGAGATAGCCAAGATGACTGTCAAAATATTGCTACCAGTGTATGGAAAGGGTTTCTAGGTGCAAATCTTTAGGACACATTGATTGATTTGTTTCCATATTGAGTTCAAGAGCCTTTGCTTTACAACTAAAATTGGACGGCTCGAAATCTCTGCTACACTGTCATAAATATCCATTACCCAGCATAAACTTTAGAAAAAATTTTTAAACGTATGACCTCTATGGTTTTAATTTTTCATTAGAATAATAGAAACATACTATATTAAGGCTGATCAATATGAAGCAATAATCATTTTGACAAGTTCATTTCAATTGATCAAAAAGATTATTAGATAGGTTGTCCAGTGCCCTTCTGTTTACCTTCTGTTTGGTTCTAAATACAACGTCATCACTGCACCCACTGATTGGCTATAATGGTCACGTCTCACTGCCTACATATCTGTTTGGAACTGTTCACTTCCAAATGGTGATGTAAGGGAATGGCATGTGACTGCTACAGCCAATCAATGGGTGCAGCGATGACATCCTGTTCAGAAGTGAATGGAAGATAAACAGAAAAGAGTTGAGACCCAGCACTGGAACTGAGGAGCAGAGAAAGATGTATTTTATCATTTTATTTGTCACCAGTAGCCTAATATTTGAGTTTTATTTGAAATGGACAACCTCATTTAATGACAAATTCACAGATTAAAGATAAATCTAAAATTTATCATTGATCAAAAGTTATTTTGAAATACATTGGTAACTGTACATGAAACTCCCCTGACATATACAGTGAAAATTCAGATACCACTATGATTATTGTTTTTAACTGACATAGCAGGAAGGTACAGTATATGAGATATGCCTGTTTGTGGATGACACAAAAGGGTTGATAACAGTGCTGGTCTGGCCCACCGGAGGATTCTCCGGTGGGCCCTGAGACCAACACACTAACAGCAGCACAGGTGGCATGACCGGTACATCAGGCCACCTGCGCTTCTTACTACTGTGGGGCAAAGACTCGGGGCCCACTGGGATGCCGGTAATCTCCTGGTGGGCCCTGAGGCCTATGCCGTACGGTAGTTAGCAGTACAGGCAGCGTGCTGTAACGTTCAAACAGTCCTGGTAGTTATTACGGCATACAACGCCCTCAGTCAGCCACTTCACCTGCACCTGGAGTCCCTCCCACTTCAAGCATTAAATATAGACAAAAGCAGGTAATCTCCTGGTGGGCCCTGAGGCCTATGCCGTACGGTAGTTAGCAGTACAGGCAGCTTGCTGTACCGTTCAAACAGTCCTGATAGTTATTAGGGCATACAACGCCCTCAGTCAGCCACTTCACCTGCACCTGGAGTCCCTCCCACTTCAAGCATTAAATATACAGTAGGCAAAAGCAGGTAAACTTGTTTATATACAAACAATTCTTCTTTATTTCTTTATCAACAAGCAACAAAAGTCTACTGTGCACAAACACATATGTAGTTGCAGAGGGACAAGGGAAATATGGTGAGCGTATGGTGGCACGGCACTTCTGTGAAGCTAATCATAATGTGTCAGAGTTGAAGTGTAACGTCCTCGAACAGGTTAAACAAAGGGAACGGGAGGACTTATGACAACGATCACTGTGGCGAGAAGTGGCTTGGATCTACACTATGGGTACACTAGCCCCAGCTGGTTTGAATGAAAACTTTAGTCAAAGTATTTTTTATAAAGTTGTGATATACAATAGGTTTAATAATGAATATAAGAATATGTTCTAATAATGGTAGTTGTCACTGTTCGCGCTGCATTCCTGTCCTTCCTCTGCTGTCGCCGTGTGCGTTCCTGTCGCCGCTGCTTGGCTGCCTGCGTTTTCTGGGCGGCTTTTCCCATGCTGACCATGCTGCTCCTCCATCTTGGCTGCTGCCCTGATTCCATGTCTCTATAGAGGGCGGCGACCACATCTTCCCTTCCTTTATTCCCACAGTGTGCAGCGGGGTTGGGCTTCCTCTACCAATCCCCTTTCACCTGTGGGTTTATAAGTCTGTTCCTCTCAACACTCCCTGCCTGATCCTTGTTGTATCTTGTTGTTGCATGTTGTGTCTTGTTGTAGTCTGATGCTGTGTGTTTTCTCATCTTGTCTGTTAGCAGTCTGGTGTGCACACGCTGTCTTGTTTGTATCTTTGTGGTATCCTCTATATTTGGTTAGTCTCTATGTTGGTCTCCTTGTTTCTGTGTCTTTGTGAGTTCCCTTGCCTTGTTCTCTGCCTGTGTTCCTGCCCTGGTCGTGCCTTGGTTCCTTGTCTGAGTTTAGCTTAAGTCTCTGCTTGTTCTTGGTATTGTTTTCAGTCTGTCTATGTATTGTTCCTTTGCCTTATGTTTAATCCTCCTGTTTGGCATCCGTTTTGTCCTGTCTTTGTTTTTACCTGCACATATCCATATCTAGTCTGCTTTGTCTCTGTTCCTATTCTGTTGTTGCCTAGCTTTGGCACTTCTGGCCTGTTGGTCAGCAGCCACTGCTGGGGACTGCACTAAGGTAGCACCTGGTGGCTGTTGGGGTAAGCCATCCTTACCATCAAAGGCTCTGTGAAGATGCCCGATGGCCACTTAGTTACGCCCCCTTGGAGCAAGCCCGACAGTGGTCCGGTGGGTCCACTACCCGCTTTACCCGCTCATCCATTACAGTAGGATCAGGCCATGGACTCCGCTGACATTCTGTTCTCTGCTTTCTTGGTCTATATGCAGGTCTGGTTTGTGGCAGTTCCCTTTTTTGTGTGTGGAAGTGTTTTTTCTTCGCCCAGAGTGTCAGTATCCCTGTCCGCTGGCTCATGGTACGCCCAGAGTGTCAGTATCCCGGTCCGCCGGCTCATGATTCGCCCAGAGTGTCAGTATCCCTGTCCGCTGGCTCATGGTATGCCCAGAGTGTCAGTATCCCTGTCCCCTGGCTCATGGGTCTCCCAGAGGGTCCGGATCCCTGTCCGCTGGCTCAGGGTTCACCCAGAGTGTCAGTATCCCTGTCCGCTGGCTCATGGTATGCCCAGAGTGTCAGTATCCCTGTCCACTGGCTCATGGTTCGCCCCGAGTGTCAGTATCCCTGTCCGCTGGCTCATGGTTCACCCAGAGTGTCAGTATCCCTGTCCGCTGGCTCATGGTTCGCCCAGAGTGTCAGTATCCCTGTCCGCTGGCTCATGGTTCGCCCAGAGTGTCAGTATCCCTGTCCGCTGGCTCTTGGTTCGCCCAGAGTGTCAGTATCCCTGTCCGCTGGCTCATGGTTCGCCCAGAGTGTCTGTCTGTCCGCTGGCTCATGGTTCGCCCAGAGTGTCTGTCTGTACAGCTGGCTCAAGGAACGCCCAGAGTGTCTGTCTGTACCACTGGCTCATGGTTCGCCCAGAGCATCCGCTGACTCATGGCCCCGCCCAGAGCATCCGCTGGCTCATGGTCCCGCCCAGAGCTTCCGCCTTGCTCATGGTCCCGCCCAGAGCGTCTGCCTAGCTCATGGTCCCGCCCAGAGCCTCCGCCTAGCTCATGGTCCCGCCCAGAGCGTCCGCCTAGCTCATGGTCCCACCCAGAGCGTCCGCCTAGCTCATGGTCCCGCCCAGAGCGTCCGCCAAGCTCATGGTCCCGCCCAGCGTTCCCCCACCATTCTGCCTAGTGCCCTGTTTGTTCCTCATGTACACCTCCATTTCCTAGGTATTCCCCGTACTGGCTATGCAGCCTGTAGTTTGGTTTTGGGGTTGCCTCCGGGAATTTTCGGTCCCCAGACCTAGGTGGAATTTCCATTTTGTGGATTGGAGGAGGAGGAGGGGGCTTAAGGAGGGGGGTACTGTCACGGTTTGCGCCGCGTTCATGTCCTTTGCTGCGGCCTCTGCTGTCGCCGTGTGCGTTCCTGTCGCCGCTGCCTGCGGTTGCTGGCCGGCTTTTCCCGTGCTGGCCATGCTGCTCCTCCATCTTGGCTGCTGCCCTGATTTCCTGTCTCTATAGAGGGCGGCGGCCACATCTTCCCTTCCTTTATTCCCACAGTGTGTAGCGGGGTTGGGCTTGTTGCTTGTTGATAAAGAAATAAAGAAGTGTTTATATATAAACAAGTTTACCTTCTTTTGCCTATATTTAAAGCATGCTGTACAGATCATGCCGCCTGCGATTTTGGGTTCCAGTGGGCATAGGAAGAGCCACGAACCAAAACAGGGGGCTGGTTTCTGATAAGGGAGGCCTATTTATATATTAAGGGGGCATTATATGGTTACAGAGCGCAGAATACACTAACAGGGGGCTGTATACAACTACAGGGGGCATGTATATACCTACAGAGAGCATATATATCAACAGGCGGCAGGTATATACCTACAATGGGTGTATTTCCATAAGTGGCCTCTATATTCCTACGGGGGCAGGCCATGTTACATATACAAAGAGCTGTATACATAACGGCCACTTTATTAGTGTACACCATGCTAGTAACGGGTTGGACCCTTTTGCCTTCAGAACTGCCTCAATTTCTCGTGCATAGATTCACATAGGTGTGTTGCAAAGTATGCTCAAATTGGTACCAAGGGTCCCAAAAGAGTGCCAAAGGAAAAATTTCCCCACACCATGACACCACACCACCAGCCCTGAACGTTGATTTCAAGCAGGATGGATCCATGCTTTCATGTTGTTGACGCCAAATTCTGACCCTACCCTTCCGAAGATGTCGCAGCACGAGAAGAGAAATCGAGACTCATCAGACCTGGCAACGTTTTTCCAATCTTCTACTGTCTCCAATTTTCAGATGAGTCTGGGCAAATTGGATCCTCAGTTTCCCTGTTCTTTGCGGAATAGTGTGGGCAAAACCGGTGGTGGTCTTCTGCTGCTGTGGCATCTGCTCAAAAGTTCGGCGTACTGTGGTTCAGGAGCATGCTCTTCTGCCTACCTTGGTTGTAATACGGCGTGGCTATTTGAGTCATGTTGCCATTTTCTTTTTCAGCTCGAAAACCAGTCTGCCATTCTCCTTTGACTCTGGCATCAACAAGGCATTTCCGCCACTGGCTGCCGCTCAATGGCTGTTTTTCTTTTTCGGACCATTCTCAGTTTTTCCTAGAGGTTGGGTTGTGCGTGAAATACCAGGAGATCATCAGTTTTGAAATACTCAGATCAAAGCCCTTCTGGCACAACAACCATGCCACTTTAAGGCTCTCATAATTCTTTCTTCCCTTACGATGCTCGGTTTGAACTGATGGTGACTGTCTTGGACCATGTCGACTGCCTAATTGCACTTGAGTGCGCCATGTGATTGGACTGATTTGAAATTATGTGTTTAACGAGCTCAGTTGGACTGGTGTGTTCTAATATTGTTGGCCGAGTGAGTGTACACCTTCGGGAGCATTATACCGAAGGGGTCTGTATATTCACTGACCGGTTACAAATGTTTTGGGTCTCCAATATTTGTGTTGTCCATTTAATTCTCATACTTTATTTTCAATGTGTTGCATTAATGATTTGTATCATAGTCATGTAGAATTTACTTGTTTTGTTTTTATTGTATGTTTGTTTTGTATTTTGAATGTGCGTCTGGGTTTTTTGCCTCCCTTTGCAGCATTTACTGCATTGCGACCTTTGGCTTTTTAGCTGTTATTGCTGTGGTAATCTGGATAAATTTTACCCTGTTCAGAACTTTTCCCAATGTTGGATTGGCTTGAAGGGCACATTTTTGCATACCACATGGTCAAGCTTGCTCCAACAAGTTCATGGGTTGGGCCTCTGGAGAACTGCGTGGCCATCCATTACAGATAGAATACAGCTGCCTGCTTCTTCCGTAAATAGTTCTTGCATTATTTTGGAGGGTGTGCGTTGGGTCACTGTCTTGTTGCAGGAAGTGGAAAATTGGCTCCAATTCCATAGCGCTGTCCACTGGTGTTTGGCATGCGTTGCAAAATGTGAAGGTGTTACGCCTTCCTTAATTCTAAAATCCTTTTTGCGTTGTACAAATCTCCCCACTTTCCAGCACCATGCAACCCAGGACAGTCCACATTACCTACTCCACAGATGCGTCCAGGCACTTCTCCTGCATTCTTTCAGTTGTTCTGCGTCTCACAAATGTTCTTCTGTTGTGATCTAAATACTCAAACTTAGATTGTCTGTCCATAACACTTTTTTCCAAACTTCTCTGTCATCTGTGTTCTTTTAGCCCTATAATCTTTTCCTTTTTTAGCCAGTTCAGATATGATTTTTCTTGCCACTCTGCTGAAGGCTAACATCTCGAGTCACCACTTAACGGTTGAAATTGAACTGGCGTTTTGTGGGTGCTATTTACTGAATGCTGACAGTGAGACCTGTGAGGCTTCGATTTCTCAAATAGGAGTCTTAATGTGTCTTTGTTGCTCAGTTGTGCAGTGGGGCCTCCCATTTCTCCTTCTACTCTGGTCAGAGCCTGTTTGTGCTCTCCTCTAAAGGGAGTAGCACACCATATGGTCCAGTATCACACACCGTTGTAGGAAATCTTCAGTTTCTTGGTATAATATTTCTCGCATGGAATAGCATTTTCTCTCAGAAAAAAAAAGATAGACCTGTGAGTTTCACATTGAAAATCTCTTTTTCTGCCTTTTTTCGAGGGAGTTTAAAGTGACTAACAAATGTAATGCTCCAGATTTTCAACTTGCTCAAAGGAAGGGCAGTTTTATAGCTTCTCTAATCAGCAAAAATGTTTTTAGCTGTGCTAACATACTTGAAAAGGGATTTCAAGGGTGTTCAAAATATCAATAGCTTCTTACACTGTTAGCAAACACAATGTAACATTAGAAACCACTGAGTGAAGTGATGTTGTTGAAATGGGCTCTGTTACACCTATGTAGTATATTTCATTAACAATCAGATGTTTGCAGGTGGAATAGGTATTTACCACATTAACAATGTATAGAGTGTATTTCTGATTCATTTACTGTTAGTTTTATTGAAAAAAAAAATGTGCTCTTCGTTCAAAAATAAGGAAATTTCTAAATGACCCCAAACTTTTGAACAGTAGTGTACCTACATACCTACCTACAGTGGCTACACCTTGAGTTTCTTTTTTTATACCTACCTACACATGGCTCCCTCCTAGGGGGCCCTTTTTTTCCCCTGGGGCCTATAAAAATTTTAGAGATTTTTCCTATTGCCACCAGTTTGGGGTGTGCCTACCTATTTTAAATTGGGGGTTAAACTTACTACTCATGGGGAAAAAAAAAAAAAGATAAAAATTTGGTACAAAAAACAGAGCTTTTTTACTGTTTGGGGCAAAAGGAGGTCATTATTATATGTTTAGCGTTTTATTGACATCTCATGGGGGTCGTATCGGAATATCAAGAAAATTTTTCGATAGTCATAAAGATTATCACCAATACCATTAAATTAGGGGAAGGAAAACCCTTTCTTTTCTTCCCCCCCAAAAGGGCGGGAGAAGTGGAATTAAAATCCACAACAGCAAAGGATCTTTTAAATCTTACAACAATTGGGTTTATAAAAGCCACAGAAAGAAAATCACAGACCATTCACTATCCCTTTTTTGTACCACAGCTGCCCCTTAAACTTCATGACCCCCAAAATTAAAAGTGCCAGAAAGGGAGTATTATTTGAACCCTCATTTTACTTGAACTGGGCATTGACTATCCCTGTCCTGGAATGCAGCTGACTTTAAATATCTGACCCCCAATTAAAAAAGTGCCAGAAAAAGGGCCTTTTTAAACCCCATTTTTCTGTGAGGGTTGGGGGACCCTGGCCACCCCGGGGGTGGTATTAAGCCACCCAGGGAACGGAATCTAATACCCCCCTTTTTCCCAGGCCCGCCCCAAAGCGGTGGACTTGCGCGGCGTGAGGTACCCGGGCGTTACCCCCCGACGTGACTTGCTTGGGGGGGGCGGGCCGGGTACTGCGAGGGACAAAAACGTAATCCAAAGGGTGTCGGGGGCGGAAAGGTCAGGGGGGCGGGAGAGGGTTTGTGGTCAAGGGGGACAATGGTCAGGGCGGCGGCAAACAGGGAAGGGCGGAAATAGCGGGGAAACG
>JAODAL010023059.1:0-63441 GCA_025379985.1 Phyllomedusa bahiana
CCCCCACTCCACCCCCTACCCTTCCTGCCCCAAATTAGAACACCCACGCGGGAACTACCAAAACCCTCAAACCTTGCACCTCTCTGACTCCTTGCTCCCCTCTATACCATATTCCTGCCCGAACCCGCGGGAAAAAACCGCTCCCCTTAAAAAAATCACTACATACTGTACTTTTAAAAATCTGCACTCGCCTACCAAACAGATATTTCCGACTTCAATAATCCCTGCCTCAAAACCCCCGACCCAATGCCATCCCACCCCTCACCCCTGACCTTAGTATGTTATCATTTCCAGCCCTCACCCACCCTCTTCAATCTATCATTAACCTCTGGCATCCCCCTTCTCCTTTAAACACGCTACCATCACCCCCATCCTAGAAAACACTCTTGACCCCTCCTCTTTTTTCCAAACATCGCCCCATGTCACGTTTTCCATTTGCCTCTAAGCCCCTTGGAGCACTCTTATCTTCAACTTCCCCCCCCCCATCTCCTTCCCCAAAACTCTCTCCTTGCCCCACGGAATCTGTTTCCGCCCCCACCACCCCCAAACCGCCTTAAACCCAAAGTCACCAAGACCTAGCAACTCCCCAAAAGCCTCACCCCACAAACTCTTGCCCTCCTCCTAGACCTGTCCTCTCCCTTTGACATGTCGACCATTCCCCCCCTCCTAAAAAATCTCTCCTCCCCGGCATCAGGACTTGGGCCCCCCCCCTGGACTCCCTACCTCACCGAACATTCAGCGCCCACATATCCACCACCTCCCCCTTGCCGGCGGGTTTTGGTGTCCCCCCAAAGGGGGCATCCTGGGGCCCCCCTACTCTCCTATTACACCCTTGGGGCCTTTTTTCACTCATGAACAACGGTTCGTACCCCCCTTATGCTGATGACACCCAACTCTACAAACCCGGGCCCCGTGTTATCTCTCTACTGTCCAAGATCCCAGATTGTCTGTCGTCCAAATCCTTCTTCTCCTCCCTTCTCCTAAAACTAAATGTGGAGAAAACTGATTTCATCATCTTTCCGAAGTTACACTTCACCCATCCATCTGATCTCTCTACTAGTCAAGGCTCTACACTCTCCCCCTGTTCCCGCAAGTCCGGCCTTTGGGGTAACCTGGCCCCCCCCTGTCCTTTAAACCCCAACCAAACCCTCACCCCCTGCCTGCCCCTCCCCTGAAAAAAAAATTTCGCATCCCCCATTCCTAACTTTCGCCTAAAAAAAAAGCTGGCCACGCCCCGCAAAACTCCCCCCTAGACTTGAAACATCCTCCTCTGTGGGAAACCCCCTCCACACTCTTGCGCCTTTTAATCCACCCAACTCTGTGCCCCTCTTTTCCACCCCTTTTCCTCGCTCTCCCGGGCCTCCCCCCCTCTGCCCCCTCCCTTCACTGGCTACCATTGCCCACGAATCCATTTTTAGGGTTTTTAAAACCCGACCAAACTCTCCATAACGGCCTTCCCCCCCCCCCGCTTGGGGTTTCGCACCACCCCCCTTCCGGCTTCCGGGTTCCCCGGGGCAGGGGGGCCCCCTTTCCCCTAACCCGGGCCCCGGGACAGGGCTTCGTACATTTTGGTGACCCCCAACCCTCCCCCAGGTTTTTTTCCCGGTTCCGGGTTGCCCGGGGGCCAAACCCCTTTTTCTTTTCCCCCCTCTAAAGGGGGGGGATTTATTTTTTGGGGGGCCCCCCCCCTGCTTTTTCCGGGCCCCCCTCTACCGGGCCCCCGTCCCTTTGGGGGAACCTGTTTTTGTTTAAACCCCCCCAAAAAAACCCCAAGCCTCCCGCCTCCATGAAAAATACCTCCGCATTTTCCCCTTTGCCAAAAAAAGGGTACCCCTGGTCCTCCCCCCCCGGCTCCTCCCTTGCTCCCTCCCCCCCCCTTTTCCCCCTTCCCAAGGGCCCCCCCCCTTTTTTTTTTGTTTATCTGAATTTAGGCCCTTGAAATCTTTTTTATCCAGAACAAGTTTCCCCCCAAAACATTCCCTTTTCCCGCCCCCCCCCCCAAAAAAAGGAAAACCTTTTTTTTTCCCCTTTTTTACTCCTCCAAATTAAAATTTCCCGTTTTTCCCAAAAATTGGAAATTTTTTTCCCAAAAAAATTTTCCCCCAAGTACCCAGAAAATCCCTGAAAAATTTGGGGGTTGAAAAACCAAATTAATGTATCCCAAAAAAAAGGTTTTTTCCCAAATTTTTTATTTTTGAGGGGAAAGGGGGTTTTTTTTAATTGAGAAGTATTTGTAATTTTTTGAAAGAATTTTGTATTTAAAGGGGGGGGAATAAGGAGTTAAAATTTTTAAAATTTTTTTTTTTTTTTTTTTAAAAGTTTAATTTGGGGGAGAGGTGAAAAGTGCCACGTTAAAGGTTTTTTTATCCTTGAGGATATTGTTTTTTGTTAAGTTAATTCCTAAGAAAAATTTTATTTGGGGGGGGGGGGATTTGGAGCACCTCCCCAAAAGATGGAAAATTAGCATTGCCCAATTTTTGGGGAACATCCCTTAAAAAAAAACCCATACAGTTTCCCCTTATATCTGTTTTCTTTTTTTTTTAATTGGGGGTTTTTTACCCCCCCGGCGAGAAAATTCGGAAGCTTTAAAAAGGGCCTCAGTAAAAAATTCCACGAAACCCCGGGGGCCCCCCCAAAAACCAAAAAGTAGGAACAAGGGGCCTTAAAATACTGTTTTTGCAAATCTTTAACTAATAAAGGCCCCTTGTATAGACAACCCCTTTAAGATTTTTGGGCTCTTTTTTTTGTAAAACCGGGGGGTTTTTTTTAGAAACTTTAAAATTTGGGTAAATAGGGGTTTAAAAATTAAAAAATTTTTTAACTATCCTTTTTAATTTCCCCACAATTTTCAAAATTCCCCCCCGGGTTATTGAAAAGTTTCAATTTTTCCCAAAAGGGGGAAATAAAAAAAAAATTATTTTTTAAAAAAAAGAGTTAAATTTTTTTTTAAAAAGGATTAAAAAAAAAAAATTTTTTAAATAAAAAAAAAGAGAAAGGGGGGCCCATAAAAAAGGGAAAAAAAAGGTAAAACATTGGGTTAAAATGGGGGAAAATAAATTGGGGGGGAATTCAGCCCCCCTGGAAAAAAACAAAAAATTAAAAAGGGGGGGACACTAAATCTTGGGGGGTTTTACAGGAAAAATACGAAAAAAAGAAGAAAATTTTCCAAAAAAATTTTAAAAAATTTGGGAACGCAAAAACCCAAAAGACATGAAAAAAAAATTTTTTAAATTTTTTTTTAAACCCCCAAGGAAGGTGTAAGGGGGGTGGAAATTTGTAGGAAAAAAAAATTTTCCAGGAAATGACGAAGAAGAAAAGAAAGTATAAAAGGAAGTGTACAGAGAGCTCATAGAGTTTTAGTGAGGTTGAAGGGAGCTTTTTAATACACCAAAAAATGTACCAAAGTACACAAAAAAGGGTACATATGGGGCATGAAAATTTTTGAGGATGTTTTTTAAAAAAAGAAAGTACACAAAAGACAAAATTTTATTTTTTAAAAAATCTAATTATGTTTCCTAATATTAAAGGGGTTTTGCCACAAAAAAGGGGGTGGGAATTTTTGTATATTAAAAAATAAACAAAATTTCAAAACCATTTTTATTATTAAACATTCTGGGCCCCCTTTTTTTGTCCCCCCTCTGCCCTTTAGGGATCCCCTGTTTACAGCCGTCCCCCCAGGGGGTTACGACCAGGGGGTGGAAACCCTCATCCCCCGGTCCACATGCTCAGACATCACCTCCCTCTCAGGCAGCTTTTTGATGTTTTTAAACCCCGGGGGGCTGTCCCCTTCTACTCCCGTCCTCTTTCTCCTTATAATTAGTCAAACAGTGCAAAAAAAAAAAAAAAAAAAAGAAAACCTAACAGTTCTGGGGCAATAAAGAGAAATAAAACAACAGTTTGGGTTTCCGCAGGGATTTGAACCGGGACCCTTTTGCCTAGCAAAATTTTTACCTAGAAATAATTACTACTTACAGTTTTCTACACAAAAAAAACCTTTCTTGACAAAAGAGAGGAAAAGGGGGTGGTGATTCATCCTGGTGGTCCCACATATATGCAATTTTCAAACAAACACACAAACCCCCCCTTCTGATAACCCAAGGCGAAGAGCTGGATCAGGGGGTATGAAAAAGAATTGTGGCAAAACCCCTTTAAGTAGATGAAACATTCCTCTTAAAGGGGTTGTCCATTTAAAAAAATGTTACTGCATTGGTCCAAAAAAGCTCTGGAGCTCCGTGCGATCCACTTCTCTTGACTTCACGGTTCTCGTCCCAACACAGAGGAGAGGCATGCGCTCCATTCACTTACAATAGAGTGTGAGCCTCTTCAGCGAATTAGGACCCAAAAACCCCGGGAAATGAAGAGGATGGTCGTCGGGGGCTCTGAGTGCAAAGGGGGGGGAACAGCTAGTAGGTGTAAGTTTTTTTTTAGTTTTTGAACCATTATGGGCCCCCCAAAAGCAGTAAAATTGGGATTTATAATTTTTTTTAATCACATATCTGAAACATCGTAAAATTTTTAAATTATAAACTGGGGGCTTTTAAATTTGATAATCTTTACGGGACAAGGGATTTATTTACACACAGATCAAATAACCGGGGCCGGTGTTTTTTTACACCAAAGCGTTTCCCCCTTGGGGCCCATGACAAACAAGGACCTGGGAACCTTTGGTGCGTGAAACACATTGTCCATTATTTTTTTTTATGTTTAAACCTTGGCACAAAAATCAAACACCTGTTTTATATCTCTAATTTTGTGTTCTGTTTCAGCACTACGGAATACAAGTAACTCCCCCCCTTTCTAATGCACAGAGGAGAAGGGGGCAACTGGATTTTCTTGATAGCTTTTTTTAAGAGTTTTGCGCCTCCAGGTTTGCACACTGTCCACAGTTTTATGCTTTTCACCTTAAAGGGGTTGTCCCCCACACAAAAGCTTTTTATGTTAAAGATCTTGCAAAAACAATCACTTTGCAATATGTTCCTTTTTAAATGTCCTACCTTTGCTAATATCCCCCTTGATGGGCTGCATCACTCCCAGGTTTTTCTAAGCTACAACCTTTTGATCCTCCGAAGGGCCCCCCACACGGTTGCTATAGCTACAGACCTTTTTTGATCTCTCCTAATAGCCCGCCAGCCTGGTTGCTAAAGTTACAGACCTGGGTTCTACTCGGCTAAGGAAAGCCATAAAACCCACTGAAATTTAAAATGAAAAAACCCAAAAAAATAGAACTGAGGGAAAATGAATCCATTATGAGACAAACCCCTTTAAGATTTCTTTACCTTCCAACACCCCGCCCCCCAAAGGGGGCCTCGTTTCTCTTTTTTTCTTCCGCTGCAGCATCATATTGTTTTTAATCGACAACCCCTTTTGGGGGGGAAAAATTCACAATGGATTTTTCCCCCCGCTTAAAATTCCCGTTTTGAAATCGGGCAGCTAATCATTTTTAGCCTAGTGTCCCGTAGGGGGCAGCGAGCTTTTTTTTGAAGTTTTTTTTTTTTTCCTTTTTAGGGGTGAACAGCCCCCAAACTCTAAACGTCAGGGGCTCGTCAACGCGGGTCCCCCGGGGGAAATGGTCCCCCCCATCACTGGCTTCCTTGCCAGCTGCCTTCGAAAAAGTATCCTTCAGCCAGTTTCATTTTCGCCCTTTGCCGTGAGCGATTCTGGCATGTTGGGACGGTTCTTTTGTGTCCTTGGACAGACCGTTTCGCCTTTCTTCCCAGGTGCGGGGCGGCCTCGGTTGGGGGCTGGTCTCCCCTGTGCTTCATCAGGGGAAGCTTTTTCTGTCCCCCAAATTTGGGGTCACTGTATGGATACCAGTACCTCAGGGTGGGGTGCCGTGTTCAGTACACAGATGACGTCTGTTATCCACCAGATAATCTGGTCTTCACATCAACGTTCTGGAACTCAAGCCATTTTCTGCCGCTATCGCATTGGTCACCTCTCCTCCTCGGTCATCCAATTGGGATTCAGTCTGACAACCCCACGGCTGTGGCTTATTTAAATCACCAGGGAGGCACCCAGAGCCAGACGGCTTTTCTGGAAGTCTCAAGGATTCTGCGATGGACAGAATGCTCGGTTCTGGCTCTATCGACAACGTTCATTCCAGGGGTGGTGAATAGGTTGCCGATTGTCTCAGTCGGACGTCGGCGCTTCTCCCAGAGGTTTTTCGCCTGCTCTGCCAGAGGTGGGGCACTTCAGATGTTGATCTGTTTGCCTCACCTCAATCATCAGCTCCCAAATTATGTGTCCAAGTCATGGGATCCCCTGGCTCTTGTGGTAGATGTGCTGCTTCTACCTTGGAGCCAGTTTTCTCTGGTTTACCTCTTCCCTTCCTGGCCTTTATTGCCTTGAGTGCTCAAATGCCTCCAGACCTAGAGGGTACCAACCCTTCTCATCACCCCTGATTGGCCCTTCAAGACCTGGTACGTGGATCTCATCACCCTGTTGGAAGATGATCCGTGGCCTCTTCCTCTGCACCCAGACCTCCTTTGAAAAGGTCCTCTGATCCACGACACTTTACCACCGCTGCGAGGCTGTTGAACCCGCAATACTAAAATCTTGTGGTTTCTCAGATGCGGTTATCCGGACCATTCGAGCATGCAAGTCTCAATCGGCCTGTATTTACTCCTGTACTTGGACGGCCTTTTTTCCCTGGGCAGAGTCCCAGGGTTTTCACCACTTGGGATGTTCTACTCCAAGGGTGCTGGCTTTTCACCAGTCAGTTCTTGATCTGGGGCTCAGCCTTTCCTCCTTGAGAGGGCAGATCTCTACCCTCTCAGTGCTGTTTCAGCGCACACTGGCTTCTCGTCCACAGGTCAAAACCTTTTACCAGAAGGTCGCGTGTTCTGTCCCACCGGTTCGTAGGCTAATTGAACCGTAGGATTTGAATCTTGTGTTGAAGACCATGCAGTCTTCACCTTTTGAACCATTCTGGGAAGTTTCCCTACATTTAGGATGCGTTTACACAGCACAGATGGCACAGACAAAATTTTCTGTCTAGTATTTTATTTTATTTTTGCATGTAGGGGGGACAGCTTTTGTCCGCAGATTGCGGATTCAAGCTGTCCCACTTCACATTCACATGTTCATGTTCCACCCGAAAACCGGATGGAAGAATGAACATATTCTAACTTTTTAGGAAAGGCTTGACAGTTGGTTTACAGGCGGTTTTCAAATCCGAAAACCGTCTGTAAAACTGACTGAAAACACTTTCCATAGGGACACGTCCTTACTTTCTTGGAAAGTGGCCTTTCTGGTGGCCATTACTTCCATCTGCCAAGTGTCTGAACTGGCGGCACTGTTGTGTAAATTTCCTTTTTTGGTTCTGCATAAGGAAAAGGTCGCCCTGTGCCCCATTCCTTCCTTTCTCCCTAAGGTGGTTTCTTTGTTTCATATCAATAAGGACATCGTTTGGCCCTCTTTTTGTCCATCACCCTCTCATCCTCGAGAATGGACATTACATTGTTTAGATGTTGTCAGCACCGTTCGTTTTTACCTCTTGGCTACTGAGTCATTTAGGCGCTCTGAGGCCCTCTTTGTTGTTCCAGAGAGCCTGCGCAGGGGTCTGGAAGCTTCTAAGGCCACCATTGCCAGGTCTTGTGTGTCTCGGCTCTTTGGATCACTATAATAAATCTCAATCACCTATGATACATAGTTTGCCTGTTGCCCAATTAATGGAAAACTACTTCAGAAGGACGTTCCACATTATTAAGCAGCCATAGGTTTCTAGCAGTATGGGAAAGAAAATGGATCTCTGCTGCTGAAAAGTGTCAAATGCTTTGGACAAGGTATATAAAAAAAAATTATATTTCACAAAAATGTAAGTGACCGGTTCTGAACACATGGGTTTGTGCAGAAAAAGGCAGAATGAGGATTTGTTCTGCTAGACAAATGCGTGGATGAAAAGAGCAGTTGCCCAAAAACCATTAGAAAGCAGGTATTTGAAGCTGCTGGTGCCTCTGAAGTTCAGTGAGCCTTAAGGTGTAGGATCCTCCAGAGGCTATAGTTGTCCATAAACCTACTATTCCGGCAACCCTAATCGGTGCTCACAAGCAAAAATGTTTGCAGTGGGCCCACACTTACATGAAGACTTATTATTGATGATGATATGGATGGTCCAGATGGATGAAATAGTGGATGGGCACCATGTCCCAACCAGACTGCGATATCAGCAAAGAGGTGGTGAAGTTGTGTTTTTGGGCAGAATCATGGGGAAAGAGCTGGTCGGCCTCTTTAGGTTCCCTGAAAGTGTGAAAATGACCTCTACAAAGTATATAGAATTTTTGAGTGACCACTTTCTTCTATAATACCAAAGAAGAATCGTGCTTCTGTAGCAAATTCATCTTCATGTAGAAAAATGCCCCATCTTATGCTGCAAAGAAGACCTCTGAATCATTGGCTGCTATAGGCATAAAATGAGAGAGGATTGGTGTGGCCACCTTCCTCCCCATACCTCAAACCAATTGAGAACCTTTGGATTATCCTCAAGCAAAATATCTAGTAGGGTGACAGGCAGTTTCCATCCACACAGCAGCTCTAGGAGGCGATTCTGAACTCCAGCAAAGAAAGTCAAGCCGAAACTCTCAAAAAACTCACAACTTCAATGGATGCAAGAATTGTGACATTGATATTAAAGAAGGGCTCCAATGTAACATGTACAGTTGAAACCAGAAGTTTCCATACACTATCTAAAAAGACCCATATGCATGTTTTTCTCACTATCTGACAAGAAATCAGAATAAACCTTCCCCGCTTTAGGTTAATTAGGAACCAAAATTATTTATATTCGCAAAATGCCAGAATAATGAGAGAGAGAATTTTTAAGGCATTTTAATTACTTTCTGCAAAGTCAAGTTTCCATCCATTTCATTAGTATTTGGCAGCAATGCCCTTAAACTGTAGATTTGGGGGTCAAACTTTGGACCCTTCCCAAAGCTTCTCACAATATTGGTAGAAAATTTGGGCCCATTCCCCTGCAGATGGTGTAAACTGAGCCATGTTTGTAGGTCGCCTTCCCCACCTGTTTTCTTCTTTGCCATAAATTTTCATTACGATTGAATCGGGCTTTTGAGGGCCCACCCCAAAAAACATTGATTTGGTTCCCCTAAAGGGGATGCATCGCTTCCCTTTTGTTGGGCTGATTCACTTGCTTCAGTTTCAACTCTGGAAATGCGGGGGCGTTTCTTCCCCTCCCACTGGGTGACTCATCCCCCCTTCACTGTGATGCTGGCTCCCGAGACTCCCCCCCCCCCCCTCCCGGGCCCAAAAGTCACTGTGTCTTCCCATGCAGTCTTTTTTTGTAAGAGCTGTATACATTCCACGGGGCTGCATTCAATCTGACGAGCGCTGAACTCTCCCTTAACAGTGGTGATGCCTATAAAAGGCACAGATCCCTTTTCTATGCAGGGATTTGGCCCCGGGACAAAACTGTTATGTTTTCTCTTGTAGAATCGTTGCAGTCTGTTTTGGGGGTGTGGAGTAAAAGCAGGGTCGTCAAAAAATTGTGCTGTTTCCTGATTGTGTAAGCCCTTTGTGTAATTCTGTTTTTTGCCTGTATAAAGTGAAAAAGTGACGGTCCCTTATGGTGGAGAACAGCCCGTGAATTCGACCGGGGGCTGTACAGAAGTAAATGAGCTTCCTAGTGAAATGCGGGAGGGGGACCGGGGGGCATTCGACCAGGATTGATACATGTAAAAAAACACAAAAAAGGGAATACTGTGAATACAAGACAGCTTTGCTAATGACACCCAATTGAAAAAGTTTCTTGTTTTCACTGTCCCCTTAGTTGAAGACCATTTAATGAAATATAAAACCCCCTTTAAGCCTTTTGAAACCCCTTTTGGCAGTTGCTTTGGCATTGCCTTTTGGAAAGACCCATTTTCCGCCCAAGCTTTAACTTCCTGGCTGATGTCTTGAGAGTTCTTCATATTGCCACATGATCTTCTTTCCCTTGATCCAGTTTTTCGTAAAGTGAGAGTCCCTCCTGCAGCAAAACCCCCCCAAACATGATGTCCCACCCCCCGTTTCACAATTGGGCTTTTATGTTTCTTTGGGAGTAAGGGTGCTTCCGCAGAGGGGCCCTTTTCAGCCCTTTTTTGAACAGTCTTGTTTCACTGGGATAATGAAAAATCTCACCGCATTTCACAAGGTTTTTTGCTTTTGTTCTTGGTTTTAAATATGCACATGTCGGACCAAAGCTGCTCATCCTGAGACCAAAAAACCCGTCCCTTCCTGAGCATATGATGGCTCGACGTTCCATCTTGTTTGTATTTGTTTTTAATTGTTTGTCGATGAAAGGCACCTTGGGTCTGGAAATTGCACCAAGGTAACCAGACTTGGCAATCCCAATTTCTTTCTGATATCTTGATGATTTCTTTAGACTTTCCATGAGTTACACACAGAAGCAGTTTTCTGGTGTGAATTAAAAATACATCCACGGGTGTGTTCAAATTAAACTCAGTGTTGCCATAAATATTAGAAGTTTCAAAGACATGACATTTTTCAATGGGCGTTCCCAAAATTTTTAAAAGTAATCCAGTGTTTGAAAAACTTTTGACTTTGCGAAAGAATAAAATGCTTTAAAAAATTTTCATTTTCTGGCATTTGGCAAATTAAAAAATTTTTGGGTTTCCCATTGACCTAAAAGGGGGAAGGTTTATTTGATTTCATTCAATAGTAAAAAAAAAACATGCATGGGGCTTTTTATACAGTGGATGGAAACTTCTGGTTTGAACTGTAACTTGACCTGTTACGATGCTTTTGATTTTAGTAAATGACCATTTTAATTTTTTTTATAACCTATCAAAGGTTTTGTAACTCTGTTGTGCATAATGGTTTGGAACATTTTGAAAAAAAGCCTGTTAGCATTGGGAGTATTGCCCAATAAAACTTGATTTACATTGAACGGTTGATGTTAGCATTATTCTTACTGTAATTTGTATTAACCCCTTACCGACATTTGCCGTACTCATATGGCAATGTCGGGTAGGGGTTCCCGCAAATTGCCGTATGAGTACGTAAGGCGATCTTGCGCGCTACAAGTGGCGCGCAAGATCACGGCATGGAACGGGGGTAATTACCGCTGGCATCTTGCCGCACCCCCCCAGGGTGGGGGGGGGGTTTCCCCCATGTGCCCGGGGGGAATCCGGCGGGGGGTGGGGGACCCGGCCCCCCGGCGGGGAGGGGCCGGGGTTAGGTCCCCTTTCCAGACACCCCGGGACGCTGAATGACAGACCGGGTTTGTCTGGTGACGTCACGTGCCCCCCAGGTTTTGTGGGCGGGACGACAGTTGCCATGGGCCCGGGATCGAAAAAACTTGGGTAATCTCCTAGATGAACGATTGACGTCTTCATGCATTTCCCCCTGGGGAAAGTGTAAAAATATGAAAAAGTTAAAAAAAAAAGGAAAAAAGTAAAACACAAAACAAAAAATAAAATAAAAAAAACCTACATCGCCCTTTTCCCCTTTTCAAAGCCAATCCCCTAAAAAAGATCAAAAATAAAAAAATACCATATTTGGTATCGCCGCGTGCGTAGCGACCCCCCCATAAATCTGTCATGTTAATAACCCCTACGGTGAAAGCCTAAAAAAACCCCCAAAAAAACAGTCCAGAATAGCGTTTTTGTTCATCCCGCACACATAAAATGGAGTAAAAAGTAATCAAAAAAAATATACAACTAAAGGATGCCAATTAAAACGTCGTTATCCCCCAAAAAAAAAGTCCCTTCACACTCTGTATACGGAAAAAAAAAAAAAGTTCTGGCTATTAGAAGATAGCGATGCAAAATTTGTTTTTACAAATAAAAAAAACTTTTTTTTCAAAAAAATTGTGTTTTAAAAAAAAAAAAACATAAAATTGGGTATCACCGTAATCGTTTAACCCACAGATAAAAAAACTTTTTCACGGGTACTGCACGGTGAACGCTATTAAAAAATAAAAATAAAAAACACGCCGGATTTCAGCATTTTCTTCACCCTACCTTCCAAAAAACAGATTTAAAAGCGATCATAAAGTCTTGTCCCCCCAAAAAAAATTACCAATAAAATAGTCAACTCATCCCGCAAAAAAAAAGTACCTATAAAGCTACATCAACACAAATAAAAAAAAGTTATGGCTCTCAGGATGCGGTGATGCAAAACGTGTTTTTTTTTTTCAAAAAAATGTTTTTTATTGTGTAAAAGCAGTAAAAATTTTAAAAAAAATATACAAAAATGGGGATCGCTTAATGTACAAACCCGCTGAGTAAAAAAAAGATCCATTTATACCGCCAGGACCGCTGGTAAAAAAATAAAAATAAAAAACACTACCCGGTTGCTGTTTTTTGTTCAAAATCTTCACAAAAACCTTAAAAAAAAGTGTCAAAGCTCATATGCCCCCCGTAATGGGATCAAAAAAACTCAATCATTCGTAAAAAAAAAAAGCCCACAAGCACTCCCTAGAAAAAATTAAGAAAGTATGGCTGTCAGAAAACGACAAATTAAAAACGCAATTTTTTTTTTAAAAAATCGCTTCTATTGTGTAAAAAATAATAAAAAATAAAAAACTTTAAAATTTTTCATTGTAATTGTACCGACCCCCTAGTAAAGGTATCCTCATTTTCCGTATGGGGAATACTGAAAAATGAAGCCCAAAAAAATGACGGAATGCGTTTCCCCCTCCATTTCCCTGGCCAATGCTAAAAAAACCTACGGAAACCCCCAAAATACACCCTTAGGTGAGATCCCTGGGGGCGTTGAATCCAAAAGGAGCAACTTTTGGAAGGGTTTTACCTGTTTTAGTCTTTGGGGCTTTGGGGAAGCGACATGGCCCCCCCAATATCTGTGCGCCAAAAGCCAAAGAGCGCCCCCCCCTTGTACCCCCTGCCACGCCCAAACGCAGTTTACACCCACATTTAGGGTATTCCAATTTTTTAAGAAATTCGTAAAAACAATTTTGGGGCTTTTTTTTTAAGATTCCTTGTAAAAAAATTTAAACATTTTTTAGCTAAAAATTGCAGATTATTGGAAAAAAAATTATTTTTTTTTTTTTCAGAGCCGAAGCTAAAAAAATTTTGAAGCCCGTGGGGGCCATATACTCACTACCTCTGGATATTTCCTTAAGGGGTTTTTATTTCCAATATGGGTTTTTTGGGGTATTTATTAAATTTTTTGGAACCCTTTGGGTGTCCGCAAACCTGAAATGGCCCCCAAATAAAATTGTAATAAAATGAGGCCCCAAGTCCAGTAGGGGCTCCTCCTATTTGGGGCTTTTGGTTGGCCAAATAATGCACTAGGGCCGCATATGGATATCTCTGAAAAAAGGGGAGAATCTGGGGGGAATCAATATTAATTTGCATTTCCCCGATACATTTAACCCTATTCTTGTCAATAATGCATAAAAATTGAAAAACTGCAAAAAAAAGTGAAATTTTGAAATTTCACTTCCACTTTTTTAATTTCTTGAACACCTAATGGGATAATAAACTTTCTAAATCGTTTTGAATACTTTAAGGGGGGTAGTTCTTAGTAGGTCCCTTTTTGGGGGTTCTAACATACAGGTTTAACAAAGTACGTTAGAATGGTGGTCCCTAAAAATAGTATATTGCAATTTTCTTTAAAATTTAAATTAAACCCAAAATTTTTAAGCCCCCCAAGTCGTAAAAAAAAAAAAAAGACTTTTTAAAAAAATTATGCCAAACTACAGAGACATATGGTAGATGCTAGTTTTAAAATATTTTGAGTGGGAATAATATCTGTTTACATGCAGAAATTTTTGAAATTTTAAATTGGGAAATTTTTTTTACATTTTTCACCCTAATTTGATATTTTTCACAAAATTTTTAATCATTTTTTGGCCAAAATTTTTTTCTATTTTTATAGCAAAATGTGTCCGAAAAAAACAATCTTAAATCACAGGATGGTTAAAGTTTTCAAAAATGTTTTTTCTCACAAAAAGTGACACATGAAAAATTTCAAAAATGGGGGCTTTTGTCAGAGAGGCCAAAACTGGCTCCGGCGGTAAGGGGTTAAACAATTAGGTCAGAGAAAAATAGCATTTTCAACAATAATAGTATGGGACCCCATTTTATACGTATGTCACAAAAGTCTTTTACACCCCTCACATTTTTTAAAAATCTTCTTTTTTTATTTTTTCATGGGGACAACACTAAAAATTATGACATTTTGTTACAATGTAAAGAAAAGGTCCGTTTTAGTTTTCTAGGGACGGGGTAAATTTGGTGTGTCCTAAAAATTTCTTAAAAACACGGGCCTCAATGCCTAAAACGCTGCCAAAAAAAAAAGGAGTACCCCCCTTTTGTGAAAAAGGAAAAAAATTTGGGTCCCCCCAAAGTGTCAATATTTTGTGTTTTCTTCAGCCATTTAACCCATTTTAGTCTGCTTGTCTTCAGAAAAAAACTTTTTTTTGTTTTTTGTGCTTTCATTTAGAAGAGCTCCCGGGACTTGCCCCTGGCTCGGGGGCTGCACCACCCCCCCAAGGGACAGACCCAAACAGCATTGGCCCCCCAACCGCCCCGCCCACCTAATATAAAAATACGGTATATCCCAGGTTGACTGGGGGCTGCATTTGTACATGCGCCAAAAAAAAACTTAGGAGGGGAAAGGAGCAGCAGAAAAATTAAGTTTAATATAGCTTTTCGGCTAGTTTTGATCAATGAGGCTTATTGGGGATTGGGGAGGGGGTTGTTCGGAACGGCCCCAAATTTTCCTTTCTTCTAATCTCTGGAGCTCAGTCTTTGAAAAATGATTTTTTATTTCCCTTTTTAACAGTATGACGTTGTGTTTTCACTTGATAAGATGGATGATAAAGCTCCTGTCTGGGAACGCTGTAGGGACCAGCTGCGAGGCTCTGTTTAAAACTTTTTGTCCCCCTGGGCATTTTTCTTGTGCTATTGTGGTGGGAATGGGTCTGTAATTTTTATTTTTATCCTTAAGGAAGGTTTTCCCCCGGGCTTTTTCTGTTTTGAAAAACTGCCCCGGTTTACAAGGCCGCGCGGCACGAAAATGCAGAAACCCAAAAACCCGGGTTACAAGTTCGATTTTTTTAGATTCCTCTTTTATGGACGGAGCACGGGGGGGTTTTGCCGGCAGGAATCTTCTTAATCTCATCTTAAAACAAGATATTTGTTTTTCTTCTTGTAGCTGCAAACTGCTTTTACAGTTCTATTTTATATTGCAGTGTTTCTGACAGTTTTTAAAAGTCCCCCAGGGTCCACGAAAAACCTTTATACTAAATTTTGGGGGCTGGGCTCCCCCGGGAAAAAAAAATTTTTTAAAACAGAAAAATAAAAAAAATTTCAGTTAGAAGCATTGTAAAAGAAACTGCTTCTGTGTCTAGATATTACTATTATATATTTGTTAAATTAAAAGGGGCATAGATGCACATGACGAGAACATTATTCTCCCATTATACAAGACCACACATGCAATATTGTGGGTGGACTACAGTACCCAGAAAGATTAGCAAGATTAGGGTTATTTAGTTTAGAGAAAAGACGGCTTCGGGGGGCACATGATAAATATGTTTAAGTATATCAAAGGTCAATATAGAGCTCTCTCCTAGGATCTATTTATACCCAGTACTATATTGAGAACAAAGGAGCATCCTCTATGTCTGGAAGAAAGAAGGTTTATACATAAACATAGAAAGGGATTCTTTACTGTAAGAGCAGTGAGACAGTGGAACTTGCTTCCAGAGGAACTTGTGAATTCACTAGCAGAGTTCAAAGAGGGTCTGGATACATTTCTAGATGTAATAATATAACAAGTTATAGTGACCAGGATTCTGGAGAAGGGTCTGGATACATTTCTAGATGTAATAATATAACAAGTTATAGTGACCGGGATTCTGGAGAAGGGTCTGGATACATTTCTAGATGTAATAATATAACAAGTTATAGTGACCAGGATTCTGGAGAGGGGTCTGGATACATTTCTAGATGTAATAATATAACAAGTTATAGTGACCAGGATTCTGGAGAGGGGTCTAGATACATTTCTAGATGTAATAATATAACAAGTTATAGTGACCAGGATTCTGGAGAAGGGTCTGGATACATTTCTAGATGTAATACTATAACAAGTTATAGTGACCGGATTCTGGAGAAGGGTCTGGATACATTTCTAGATGTAATAATATAACAAGTTTTATTGACCGGTATTCTGGAGACGGGTCTGGAAACATTTCTAGATGTAATAATAGAACAATTGTTAGTGACCAGGATTCTGGAGACGGATCTGGATACATTTCTAGATGTAATAATATAACAAGTTATAGTGACCAGGATTCTGGAGAAGGGTCTAGATACATTTCTAGATGTAATAATATAACAAGTTATAGTGACCAGGATTCTGGAGAAGGGTCTGGATACATTTCTAGATGTAATAATATAACAAGTTATAGTGACCGGGATTCTGGGGAAGGGTCTGGATAAATTTCATTTGCTAGGATTGTAATTAATAATATAACAAGTTATAGTGACCGGGATTCTGGAGAAGGGTCTGGATACATTTCTAGATGTAATAATATAACAAGTTATAGTGACCAGGATTCTGGAGAAGGGTCACTGATCCAGGGATTTCTCTGATTGCCAGATTGGAGTCGGGAAGGAATTTTTCCCTAAAATGAGGACAATTGGCTTCTACCTCATGGGTTTTTGTTTCCTTCCTCTGGATCAGCACTTTAGCACAATAGGCTGAACTGGATGCACGTCTGACTTTATTCAGCCTTACAAACCATGTAACTATGTTATGGCTCCCCAGTACAAACAAAGTTAGGACACTGTGTACAATGATGGTACAAGAAGCTTACTCAGGAGGCCATTATTATATCGTTTGGCTATGCTATCACTCTTTGATTGATTGGTGTTAAATTCCTTGATCTTGAAAATTATTGGGCAGTGGATCTGTTTCTTTTTCCAAGTTTTCCCTGTATAGTTGTACCACAAGGGATGTAGGGATCTGCAGCATGACCCCTATTCACTTGAATAGAGCTATTCTGTAGTTGTCCTACACAGTCATCACAGGATAGGTGCTGGTCCCAGCGGTCAGACCCCTGCCATTTATTCAGTGCTTTCATATGTTAGCAATGGGAATAATCCAGTAGCCAAAATTTCAGACTTGATCAATCTTTTTGAGCAATATCCTTATTCTTTAGTTTTTAAATCTCCCTGCTAAGTGATTGTGACTCATCCAGCCAAGCTGCGTGTCTGTCTTTTGGATTTGGGCCTACGGTTGGGTACATTCTTGTAGTTTTTTCTCTCACAGACAGGAGATGATACATATCTATTCGTAATTCACACTTCATGATCTACCACACACTGCGCTTTTGCCATCTTAAGTAGCATAAAGCATTTTTGAAATAATTCCCCTCAGTGCTGAAGGGTAAACCAGATTAGAATCATGAGTTGTAGCCCAGGACTTGAATTATTCACGGAAGGCGTGGAAGGGAGGTGAAGCGCTTTTACACTGAATTATTACAGCATATACTAAAACAGGAGTCTAAAGTCGACTGCTATGAGTAAAACTGAATTTCCCAACAAAGTGCTCTCAGCAATTATGGAAGCCTGTGTATTCTAGATTGGGATCCCTTCTTACCTCATGTATTTGCTTTATAGCAGATACAGTAATTGGGGGTTAATTGTCAGAGATGTGTCAATAGTTTTCAAGAAGTGATGGAGGACAGCCCTTTCCCCTGAGACTAGGGAGTGTTTGGGGAACTGCATAGGCCATGTCCCCACGGCACGGGTTTTCGGCCGTTTTTTCAGGCGGTTTGCGGTTTTGGAGACCGCCTGAAAAACCGACCGAAAATGAGCACAACGGGCTCCTATGGAAAACCCGCGGGCCGCCCGAAAAACATTGATCATGCACATTCTTCCATCCGGTATTCAGTGTCAGGGTGAAGAGGGAGGGCTTTTCTACGCTCATCGCGGAGAAAAGCCGCCCCTCCCCCAGCGCGGGCGTACAATCCGGACAAATACCGGTCGGATAAACCGAACGGTATTTCTCCATTGCCGTGGGGATGCACCCGTACAGAGTTTATTCTACTTTATAATGTTACTATCCTGCTTTCACTCAGCCTACAGCAGTCCAGCAGAGCTATTATTAAAGGGGTTATATCACTTCATTAAATGGTCTTCAGAATAAGGGGACAGTGAAAACAAGCAACTTTGCAATTGGATGTCATTAGCAAAGCTGTCTTGTTTTCACAGTATACCTTATCTTCGTTTTCTGGAAACACTGTTCCCCAGTGCCAGTCAGATCCCACCTCCTTGCATTTCATTGGCTGACGGCTCTACTAATTTACATTCTGTTCGGCCCCTGGTCGTATTCACGGGAGCGCGCATTCCTGCCTCTCTCACTCAGAATAAGGGGCCGGCAACAATTTCACTCTGTACAGCTAGGAGCGCCTCATTGACACTGTAGCTGCTTCTACAATCAGAAAACAGCAGAATTGTGCCTCGGTGCCTAATGCTCCTGTGTGTAATGGGCCGGCAACATTTCACTCTGCACAGCCACCAGCTCCTCATTGACACTGCAGCTGCTTCTATAATCAGAAAACAGTAGAATTGTGCCTCGGTGCCTAATGCTCCTGCATAGAAGAGAGACGGATCTGTGCTCTGGAGGAGTTCATAGAAGACTGGATTCAACTGTAACAAACCTCCAGCTGTGAGAGGAGAAGAGAGCAGTGCTCTGGGTTCATAGAAGACTGTCTAGACTGAATGCAGGGCTGTGGTATGTAAACAGCTGTTACAAAATAAGACTGCAAAAGGAGAGGAACGACACAGAGAAATGTTGAGGGGGGGAGGTTGAACACACTGACTCTAGAGCGAGCATGAACAGTGAAGTCATCCCCCTTCAGTTAAGAAACACCCAGCTGGGAGGGGAGAAATGCCCCTGAATTTGAAGAGCTGAGAAGCTGAGAGTACAATGAAACAGACGAACTGATGAAGCGATACATCCCCTTTAACTCTCCACCACCTAATGAAATGAGATGACTCTGCTCATTGTGTCTCAGTCTATACAGCAAAGCCAAGGGAAAAAGGAGTTACAGCCTATTATTTGCTCACTGTGAAAACTGTAATACTATTAATAAAATAAAAAAAATGGTAATAATGTAAACCAGATTCAAATGATTTAACATTTTTGGCTGATATATTATTAATAAAGGGAATGATAATGGAAGGCTTTGATGTATAAGTAGGCACAACTGCACATGCCGTGTATCTCCAAAAATAAGCCCACCTTGATAATAAGTCATAGCTTCATTTTTCAGGCATTTTGGAGTAGGCTTGAAATATAAGGCCTACTCCAAAAATAAGTCCTAGTTACAAAAAATAAGCTTCGGTTACAGCCAGGAACGCTGATCAGGGCCAACCACATTATTGCAGCCATCCCCTCTTAGTGGAGAGGGATCTGCCATCTTGATTTTGCAGCTGCTGATCTCCTGCCTCCTTGTCACCCGTGGGCCAGTCTGGGAGCGGCCCCCAGTGCAACAGATAACGTGGACAAAAGGTCACCCAAACATTCTAGTGCAGACTACAAGGAGAATAAACTGCATCAGGAACCCTCAGGTACTGTGCTGTGTGAACCGCTCCCTTCCTTGCAGCATCACCTGTGGGACTGCTTCGACGCCTGAAGTGTGCTCAGTAGCACCTCCTTGAATCATCTCCTCCAGGTTACTGTATCGTGGTGGGCTTACCTTGTGCTTCTGGGCTGGTGAGTTCATGAGTTCACAAAGATAAGTTTAAAAAAAATTTGATTAAATAAAAAAAAAAAGAGGAGTTCAAAAGTTAACCTACCCCTATAATAAGCCCTACCTGTTTTTGGGGAAAAAAATAGTATAAGATCTGTCTTAATTTTGTAGAAACACAGTAGGAGAATACTTCTAAGAAGGTTGTGTTATGACCTCTCCCCTCATGCACACTCTTGCAGGCATCACAATTGATTTGCAAAGGTGTATGTTAAAAAATGTTGCATCTTCTGCTTTTTACAGCTTTTGGACAAAAATCCTTGCTATAGTATGGCTCCTTCACAGTTTATTGTTGTGCATTTCTTTTTTTAGTTTTGTAAGTTCAAGAGTATTTGATAATTAATAATATATGATTCTAGAGAAAAAAGTTCCATTTTTCATGTGAAGAGTTCTAAATCTACTTTTTTCTGTGCCATAATCATGGGGTTAAATATTAAAGGTGTGTAGCAGGGTCTAAGAATGCTTATTCGTCTGTCCAGACATGATTAAAGGGGTTCTCCGGGTTCTTTGTTATTAGGGCTCACAACTTTATTATTTTAAACTTTGTAATTCATACTTATTAAAAATTATTTACCTATCCAGGCAAAAAACCCTGTCCTCTCCTCTCCCCATCTCCTGCAAACCATGTGACATTTATTGATCACATGGCCCCAGTGAACATTAGATCACACTAAGTGGGTGTGCGTTGAAGCTAGGCTCAGCTCAGGAACACTCCCCTGTGGAGGGTGTTAGCAGAGCAGAGAACGATCTGGCTGCATTCACTCTTGCCAGCCTGAAGTTTGAAAGTGAATAAAAGTAATTACATTCGAGTAATTACAGGGGAGGGGGAGCTGTTTGTTTATCTGTGAGTCCTGCTGGCAGAACTTACTAACAGTAATGGGAGCAGAGGACAGCAGTTGAGAGCTGGAGGGTGGGGGGTTGTGTACTGCTGTCATGAAAATTATGACTACAGCTCTGTACAGTTTACATGGTGACTCATGAGTCATAGTTATCAGCTAGACTCAGCTCCGGAACACTCCCCTGTGCGGGGTGTAACCTAAGCAGAGAATGGTCTGGCTGGAGTCGCGCTTTCCAGCCTGTAGTTTGAAAGTGAATAAGAATTATTACATTGGAGTAATTACAGGAGAGGAGGAAGGGTTTATCTTTAAGTCCTGCTGACAAGATTTACTAACAGTAATTGGAGCAGAGGACAACAGTTCAGAGCTGGGGGGTTGTGTTCTGCTGTCATGAAAATGATGACTGCAGCTCTGTACAATTTACCTGGTGACTCATGAATCCTAGCTATCATTAGAGCTGAGGGGATCACACACTGTCAGCACATAGACCCTAGTAATGATAAGTTATAATTGTAAAGGGAAGTCCTAGACTGCATTGCAGTCTGGGACTTGGAGGAAAGAAATGCTGGAGAACTTCACAAACCGGGAGTTTCACTGCAAAAAGTGGATCTTATGAATAACAAGCCAAAATAAAAGTAAAGAAACACATGAAGGTGGTGGAATATCTTTACCTTTTTAACATAAATGCTGTTTATGGTGTTCTATGAAGTCTTAAAACTCCCAGATAACCCCTTTAAAAATAGACTCATACTTACCTCCCGGATGCTCCCGTTCAGTCGCGGCTGCCAGTCCGTACAGCACGGAAGTAGCAGTGAACCATTCATCATTAACATGAGAGGTGCAGCCAATCACAGGCCACAGTATCACATGCACTTGACCTCTGTTGCCTGCAGCTGTTATGTCAATGAAGACCATTCACTGCTTCAGTGGAGATGAATGGACCGGCGCTGGGACTGAAGGAGAGCGCCTGGGAGGTAAGTACGAGTCTATTTTACATAATGCCCCAATGGACCAATGAGCATTCTTACATCCCGGAACACCCCTTTAAGATTCTTGGTGACTGTAGTCACCCTTAGGAGGATCTCAGTTCATATGGAATTATTAGTTTATATGTAGCGGTTGCCACTTTCCTTCTATTCCACAGCGTTAATTTTCTCCAAGTGGTCAACCCCTTTAATTTTTTGACAAAAGAGGATAATTTAAAGGGGTTTTCCCATCTGAGACAATTCTGGCATATCAAAGGAATATGTCATAAATGTCAGATAAGTGCATGTCCACCTCTACCTGGCCCTCAAAGCTCCCCATTTAGAATGGGCAAGTGACACTCCCTTCATCTTAATGGAAGTTTTGAGCGGTTGAGCTCCTATTCGGGGGTCGGTTCTCGAGGTCCCACCTTTAGGACCTTCACCTAGCCGACATTTATGGCATAGCCTATGGATATACCACAATTGTCTGAGATGGGAACACCCCAGCTCTTCTGTCTACTGGTGTTGAGTTATGTTACACGATGATCCCACAGACCCCAATGCGCTATATTGTTCTGCTGTTTAGACTTCATCAAAATGTCTTCTTTCCTTCTTTTTCCAGACACGTGGGTTTATTACGAATCAAAAGAAAGAAAATGAACATGCAGAAAATCCCCCTTCAGACCGTGCGTCAGTTCTTCATTGAAGACGTTGTCTTGGCTGATTATCCAGATCTATTCAATCCAGATAATCCCAGAGTAACTCAGGACATAGAGAACTTCTGCATAGAGAAGGTAGCTGCTCGTTGTCTTCCCTCTGGCTGTGTATGCCGTGGCTGTCTTATTTTACTTGGGTTTTTGTTGCAAACATTGAATTTGTTTTTTTTTTTTTTGTATGTGCTTGGAATTTATTTTTTCTAACATGAACTTAAAGGGGTTGTCTCGCTACAAAGATCAGCTTTCAACATGTTGGGAACACTAAATGAAGATGTTTTCCAAACATATTGCGTTGTTCATTTGTTTTTTGTTAAGGAGCTATAAGTGATTTGATCACCTTCCTGGCTCTCTCTGGTTCCCCAAGTTCTGACCTGTGTACATCTCCCCCCTCTGCTGTTTGTTCTATCTGATAGCAGGGAGTGAAGTCATCACACAGGTCATGGCCAGCACAGAACTTTGGTCAGTGAGAGCTTGTTTGTTATCTGATCTTTCAGACAAAAGAGTAATTACTGCTGTTTAACTCATGCTGTAAGGACCAGGGAAGCTTCTGAGTTAATCTAATTATCCAAGTCTGAATACAAGGAGCTCATATGCTAATTACAGACAGCTTGACCAGGAAGTGACAAAGCAAAGTAGCATTATTTCATTCATGCATCCTATGAAACTTTGAGGTGAGACAACCCCTTTAAAACATGTAAAGTTCTGCTGAGTTTTTTATTTCTTTCCACAAGTTCTACAGCAGTAAGGCACTTCGAAGTTAAGATGGGCGCTATGATCTGCAGTGCCAGGGTGCCAACCAGGAATAATCATGAATACTTATAGTGTGCTGTAAATATCAGACTGGTTCAGATAGCTCAGTGAGCCTGAAACTGTAGGTCTTTTCTCAGCGATAACAGATAAATATTCTTAACCCCTTAAAGGGAATCAATCAGGTGGTTTATGCTGCCCTATCTAAGAGCAGGATGTGATAGAGGAGAGAAGCTGAGCTCTGTGATATATAGGGTTATATGATAGAGGAGAGAAGCTGAGCTCTGGGATATATAGGGTTATATGATAGATGGGGCGGAGCTGAGCTCTGTGATATATAGGGTTATATGATAGAGGGGAGAAGCTGAGCTCTGCGATATATAGGGTTATATGATAGAGGAGAGAAGCTGAGCTCTGTGATATATAGGGTTATATGATAGAAGGAGAGAAGCTGAGCTCTGTGATATATATGGTTATATGATAGAGGGAGAGAAGCTGAGCTCTGGGATATATAGGGTTATATGATAGAGGGAGAGGAGCTGAGCTCTGTGATATATAGGGTTTATTGATAGAGGGAGAGAAGCTGAGCTCTGGGCTTATAGGGTTATATGATAGAGGGAGAGGAGCTGAGCTCTGTGATATATAGGGTTATATGATAGAGGGAGAGGAGCTGAGCTCTGTGATATATAGGGTTATATGATAGAGGAGAGAGCTGAGCTCTATGATATATAGGGTTATGTGATAGAAGAGCTGAGCTCTGTGATATATAGGGTTATATGATAGAGGGGAGATGCTGAGATCTGTGATATATAGGGTTATATGATAGAGGAGAGAAGCTGAGCTCTGCGATATATAGGGTTATATGATAGAAGGAGAAAAGCTGAGCTTTGCTTCCTGGCTCCTCCACTTTCTTTCCACCGACGTCCCCACTATTATGGGAGATTTTAACATTCCAATCGATACACCCCACTCCACTACTAACAAACTCCTGTCACTCTCCTCTTCCTTTGGCCTCTCCCAGTGGACCTCTGGAGCCACTCACACAGACGGACACACACTGGACCTCATCTTCACCCGCCTTTGCCCCCTATCTAACCTCTCAAACTCTTCTCTCGCTATCTCTGACCACAATCTGCTCACCTTCTCCTCCATCTCCACTCCACCTGCCCCTCCTGCACCAAATCTAGCACACCCACGCAGGAACCTACAAAACCTCAACCCTTGCACTCTCTCTGACTCTCTTGCTCCCCTCTCTACCATATCCTCATTTGCTGATCCAGACGCAGCCACCACATTCTACAACCACACAATCACTTCCACTCTTGACGCGGTCGCCCCTCTCACACACAACAGAACCCGCAAAATCAACAGACAACCCTGGCACACAGACTCCACCAAACAGCTGAGGCGAGCTTCCAGAATTGCCGAACGCCGCTGGAAGAAAACCCGCTCCACCACTGACTTCACCTCATATAAAGAATCACTACACACATTTAAATCCGCACTCACCTCAGCCAAACAGGACTACTTCACCACTCTCATATCCTCCCTGTCCCACAACCCCAGACAACTTTTTAACACCTTCAACTCTCTCCTGCGTCCACCAGCACCCCCTCCCCCATCTCTCCTCTCAGCAGATGATTTTGCAACTCACTTCCATAATAAAATAAATCTCATCAGACAAAGCTTCACCCTGCAGTCCCCTCAGCCTACCTCTATTCCTGCAGTGTCCCCACAGCCCACCTCTGTACCTGCCATGACCAGTCCCCTCTAACTCGCTTCTCACTGGTCACTCCTGACAAGCTCTCCTCTCTACTGTCCAAATCTAACCTCACCACCTGTAGTCTTGACCCACTCCCATCTCACCTCATCCCTGACCTTAGTGCTGTTATCATCCCAGCCCTCACCCATCTCTTCAACCTATCAATAACCTCTGGCATCTTCCCTTCCTCATTTAAGCATGCGGCCATCACCCCCATCCTAAAGAAACAATCTCTTGACCCCTCCTCACTGTCCAACTATCGCCCCATCTCACTGCTTCCATTCGCCTCTAAGCTCCTTGAGCAACACGTTCATCTTCAACTGTCCTCCCACCTCTCCACCAACTCTCTTCTTGACCCGCTCCAATCGGGCTTCCGTCCCCACCACTCTACTGAAACCGCCCTGACCAAAGTCACCAACGACCTAGCAACTGCCAAAGCCTCACGCCACTACTCCGTCCTTCTCCTTCTAGACCTTTCCTCTGCCTTTAACACTGTCGACCATTCCCTCCTGCTACACATCCTCTCCTCCCTTGGCATCATGGACTTGGCCCTTTCCTGGATCTCCTCGTACCTCACTGATAGGACATTCAGCGTTTCTCACTCTCGCTCCACCTCCTCCACCTGGCCTCTCTCTGTTGGTGTCCCCCAGGGGTTAGTCCTGGGCCCACTACTCTTCTCTATCTACACTCTTGGTCTCGGTCAGCTCATAGCCTCACATGGCTTTCATTACCACCTGTATTGCTGACAATACCCAACTCCACATCTCCGGCCCAGATGTCGCCTCTTTTCTCTCCCGGATCCCTGACTGTCTTTCGTCCATTTCCTCCTTCTTCTCCTCCCGTCTCCTAAAACTAAAGGTGGAGAAAACTGAATTCATTATCTTCCCACCGTCCCACTCCATCTCTCTACCACTGTTAATGGCTACACTCTCTCACCAGCACCACAAGTCCGCTGTCTTGGGATACCTTTGACTCCAATCTGTCCTTCAAACCGCACATCCAAACCCTCACCTCTGCCTGTCACCTCCACCTAAAAAATATTTCCCGTATCCGCTCATTCCTTAACTTTGAAAGCACAAAAATGCCTGTCCATGCCCTCGTCATCTCCCGACTAGACTACTGCAACATCCTCCTCTGCGGCCTCCCAGCTAGCACCCTCGCTCCCCTCCAAACCATCCTTAACTCTGCTGCCCGTCTGATTCACCTCTCTCCTCACTACTCCTCTGCCTCTCCCCTCTGTCAATCCCTTCACTGGCCGCCCATTGCCCAGCGAATTCATTTCAAGCTACTAACCATGACCTACAAGGCTCTCCATAACCTCTCCCCTTCATATATCTCTGCCTTAATCTCTAAATACCTCCCCTCACGCAACCTCTGCTCCTCACAGGACCTTCTCCTCTGCTCTCCTCTTATCACCTCCTCACATAACCGCCTCCAAGACTTCTCTCGTGCTTCCCCCACACTTTGGAACTCACTGCCCCAACACCTCAGACTCTCCTCCACTCTCACCAGCTTCAAAAGCAACCTGAAAACCCATCTCTTCAGGATTGCCTATAACCAACACTAACCGTGTTGCACTCGTCCGCCCCACAAACATGTCTGCCTCTCACCTTCTGTCTCTTCATCCCTTCCCTGTAGATTGTAAGCCCTCACGGGCAGGGACCTCTCTCCCTCTGTGCCAGTTGTTAGTCACTTATTGTTACTTTGTAATTGTTTGAGCAATGTTATTTATGTACCTGCCTGAAATGTACAGCGCCCTGGAATCAAGGGCGCTCCAAAATAAATGATAATAAATAATAATAATAATAATAATAATAATAATAATAATAATAATATATAGGGTTATATGATAGAGGAGAGAAGCTGGGCTCTGTGATATGTAGGGTTATATGATAGAGGGAGAGGAGCTGAGCTCTGTGATATATAGGGTTATATGATAGGAGAGAGAAGTTGAGCTCTGTGATATATAGTGTTATATGATAGAGAAGAGAAGCTGAGCTCTGTGATATATAGGGTTATATGATAGGAGAGAGAAGCTGAGCTCTGTGATATATGTGTTATATGATAGAGGAGAGCAGCTGATCTCTGTGATATATAGGGTTATATGATAGAGGAGAGAAGCTGAACTCTGTGATATAGGGTTATATGATAGAGGAGAGAAGCTGAGCTCTGTGATATATAGGGTTATATGATAGAGGAGAGAAGCTGGGCTCTGTGATATATAGGGTTACATGAGAGAGGAGAGAAGCTGGGCTCTGTGATATGTAGGGTTATATGATAGAGGGAGAGGAGCTGAGCTCTGTGATATATAGAGTTATATGATAGGAGAGAGAAGCTGAGCTCTGTGATATATAGGGTTATATCCTAGAGGAGAGGAGCTGAGCTCTGTGATATATAGGGTTATATGATAGAGGAGAGAAGCTGAGCTCTGTGATATATAGGGTTATATGATAGAGAAGAGGAGCTGAGCTCTGTGATATATAGGGTTATATGACAGAGGAGAGGAGCTGAGCTCTGTGATATATAGGGTTATATGATAGATGATAGCAGCTGAGTTCTGTGACATATAGTGTTACATGATAGAAGAGAGAAGCTGAGTTCTGTGATATATAGGGTTATATGATAGATGATAGAAGCTGAGTTCTGTGACATATAGGGTTACATGATAGAGGAGAGAAGCTGAGCTCTGTGATATATAGGGTTATATGATAGAGAAGCTGAGCTCTGTGATATATAGGGTTATATGAGAGAACTTGTTTATCTTTCTGTCCTGCTGTTAAAACCTCTTCATCACCAATGACCCTCTATCAGGCTCGGCGTCAAATAGCAGAGCTGACATGTCAGTCAATGCTGTAGAACCACCCACAGCCTCAACAGGAAATGGCAGCCTGAAACTGGCTGTGAAAAGCATGCTCTGTGAAACAGCATGGTGAGAACACTCCTTTAACAAAATCCTCAGACACATCTGTGTTTACTAAAACAGACATCGGAAGATATATTTTGGAAGCTTGGAGAACAGTTAGGCTACATTAAAATCACTTGGTGGGTTTACATATGGCAAAGCAATCTTCCATCCTATATGTGTGCTATGCCCATAGGTTCCAAAGGGAGTGTCCCAAATAACCTGGTAATCACACTTGTGCTAGAGCAGCGACCAGTCCTAGTGATCCCAGTAACGTCACCATTCATTCTTTACATGACCCTGTAGCCCTGCACAGGCTGCAGCAGTCTCTTGCTGGATATACCACATGTGACTGCCCAGGCCTGTGATTGGTTGCATGGTTACGTAAGGAATGAAAGGCAATGTCCCTGGCCACGATCCCTGGGGCCGGTTGAGATCCTGGAACAAACAGGTTTTCAAGGTAAGTTTTTCTTTACCTCTTTTTAATCATCCCAATAACTAACGAGCAGTGACATCTTTTGGAACATCCCATTAATGGGAATTCAAAAAGCTCATCCGGTCCCTCCGGGCATGATAAAAAATAGAAGGAAAGGATTATACTCCCCTCCGGGACACTCCTGTACCCTCTCGGTAGCCGTCCTGTTTGTGGCTGTAGCTGTGAATGTTCATTGTTCACGCGTCAGGTGCAGCCAATCATGGGAATCAGCAATCATGTGCACGTTGTGTTCTGATTGGCTGCACCTGTCACGTGAAATACGAAAACAAGGTGAACATGACCACTGGGATCCGTGATTGACCGCCCCTGACGCGCGAACAATGAACGTTCACAGCCACCCCCGGGGTGAACGGGACGGCCACCACGAGGGAAGAGGAGTGTCCAGGAGGGAAGTGTAATCCTCGAATGGGACGGCCACCGAGAGTGAACAGGAGTGTCCAGGAGGGGAGTATAATCCTCGAATGGGACGGCCACCGAGAGAGAACAGGTGTATCCAGGAGGGGAGTATAATCCTCGACTGGGACGGCCACCGAGAGAGAACAGGTGTGTCCAGGAGGGAAGTATAATCCTCGAATGGGATGGCCACCGAGAGTGAACAGGAGTGTCCAGGAGGGGAGTATAATCCTCGAATGGGACGGCCGCCGAGAGGAAACAGGAGTGTCCAGGAGGGGAGTATAATCCTCGAATGGGACAGCCGCCGAGAGTGAACAGCAGTGTCCAGGAGGGGAGTATAATCCTCGAATGGGACGGCCGACGAGAGTCAACAGGAGTGTCCAGGAAGGGAGTATAATCCTCGAATGGGACGGCTGCCGAAAGTGAACAGGAGTGTCCAGGAGGGGAGTATAATCCTCGAATGGGACGGCCACTGAGAGGGAACAGGAGTGTCCAGGAGGGAAGTATAATCCTCGAATGGGACGGCCACCGAGAGGGAACAGGAGTGTCCAGGAGGGGAGTATAATCCTCGAATGGGATGGCCACCGAGAGGGAACAGGAGTGTCCAGGAGGGAAGTATAATCCTCGAATGGGACGGCCACCGAGTGGGAACAGGAGTGTCCAGGAGGGAAGTATAATCCTCAAATGGGACGGCCGCCGAGAGTGAACAGGAGTGTCCAGGAGGGGAGTATAATCCTCGAATGGGACGGCCACCGAGAGAGAACAGGTGTGTCCAGGAGGGGGGATGGCCACTGAGAGTGAACAGGAGTGTCCAGCAGGGGGGTACAATCCTCGACTGGGACCGCCACCGAGAGGGAACAGGAGTGTCCAGGAGGGAAGTATAATCCTCGAATGGGACAGCCACCGAGAGGGAACAGGAGTGTCCAGGAGGGAAGTATAATCCTCGAATGGGACGGCCGCCGAGAGGAAACAGGAGTGTCCAGGAGGGGGGTACAATCCTCGAATGGGACGGCCGCCGAGAGTGAACAGGAGTGTCCAGTAAGGGAGTATAATCCTCGAATGGGACGGCCACCGAGAGGGAACAGGAGTGTCCAGGAGGGGAGTATAATCCTCGAATGGGACGGCCCCTGAGAGTAAACAGGAGTGTCCAGGAGGGAAGTATAATCCTCGAATGGGACGGCCACGGAGAGGAACCACGAGTGTCCAGGAGGGAAGTATAATCCTCGAATGGGATGGCCACCGAGAGGGAACAGGAGTGACCAGGAGGGGAGTATAATCCTCGAATGGGACGGCCACAGAGAGTAATCAGGAGTGTCCAGGAGGGAAGTATAATCCTCGAATGGGACGGCCGCCGAGAGGAAACAGGAGTGTCCAGGAGGGGAGTATAATCCTCGAATGGGACGGCCACTGAGAGGGAACAGGAGTGTCCAGGAGGGGGGTACAATCCTCGAATGGGACGGCCGCCGAGAGTGAACAGGAGTGTCCAGGAGGGGGGTACAATCCTCGAATGGGACGGCCGCCGCAGCAGAATGGTAGAGTTCAAGGGGTGAATGTGATTCTTTTTTTCTTATCATGCCCCGATGGAGAAATTAGCTTTTTGAACTTCCAGATTACCCCAATAATTAGCTAAATCTGTAAGTGTGTCATTCGGTGACATGACCATTGACAACTGTTGCCTTATTTGTTCTCTTTTTACACAACTTCCTTCAGAAAACTAGAAGGGGGCATTTATGGGATAACTCTGGGACCTGTACCTCCTACCGCAAGAATTGGGGTCCCCTCATCTCCTGTCCTCATGTGTCCCATTGCTGCACAAAAATGGAGGTGGCCGCAGATGCATGGCTTTCTGCGTTCTATTCTGCAGGAGCTCCTATCAAAATGAGCAGAGAGAGCAGCACATGCACAGTCACCTCTCTGTTGTCTTCAGCCACAGTACCCCTGTGCTCGAGATGGGTGCAGGTCCCACTTATTGCATATCCTGTCAATGTGCAATAAATGTCTGAGATGGGTACACCGTTTTGAAGAGGACTTGTGACGTCTGCTGACATGTCTGTCTTAGTAAATACCTGTGTAGCGCGCTGTAAAAAAGAAAACAGAGGACAGACGCACCTCGCGTAACACTGTAAGGGTAAACCACAGTAATGGGGAGGATAATGAAAACCGCTCACCTTTTTCGGTTGTACAGGATGGTACAACTCATGTAGAGGGCATCAAAAGATAGGGAGCGAGGAGCCAGGTTCCGTAAACATCTCAGGTCAACTGGGTCGCTGGGTATATAGTAACCTTTCATCCGAATGAATTGGATGAGGTATATAATACAGACCTATGGTGACCTTAAGCAGTAGGTATGCAAATAAAGTTTTTAGCTGAAGCTGACAAAATAGGACCCGGGGAACGTCCCAAATAAGTTATGTCAGTTTTAATTTCAGCAAGTAACAGTCATTAATAGACATAAAACATAAAGCATAAAAGAAATAAGAGCAAAGGTACTACGCGTTTCACACGGGCACATGCCGCGCTTCCTCAGGTAGTAAATATCTGTGTTTCCTGTTAAATAAAGGTACATCCAGACAACGAGTTAAATTTATTCATTGGATTCTTCAGTTGAAAATTGCATTGGACAGATCTGGCAGATTTACAGTCAAATAACGAGATAACCCATTCAATAAAATAGAAGAATGAACCTGGTCTAATTTTTTATTTTTTTTACTCTTAAAAGCCAAGGGTCGTTGAGAAAGGGATTTCTTCCAGATTGGAGTTAGGAAGGAATTTTTTCCCTAAAATGAGGTCACTTGGCGTCTACCTCATGGGGTTTTTTGCCTTCCTCTGGATCAACACTGTAGGAGAATAGGCTGAACTGGATGGACGTGTGTATTTTCTTTTCAGCCTTACAAACTATGTAACCGAGAAAATACCCGTTGTATGAACTAGAACATGTATTTTCTATTGAGGTCAATGGGGATAATTTACTTTTGGTTTTAACCCCTTAATGACCCTTGACGCGACCTCCCCCCGCACAGCCGCTGAGTGACAGTAACTGCGCCGGCAGGTGGCGCCGCCCGCTGGCGCTGTTTAACCCGTCAGACACCGCGGCAAAGATGGCCGCGGCGTCTGAATGAATGATGATCGGTGCCGCGCACCGATCGTTGGGGTCATCCGCACCGCCGCAGCATAGCTGCAGCGATCCGACGACCGGACACGGCAGTGGGGAGCCTTGTGAACGCTCCCGTCACTACCATGTCCCAGTTTGCCCCACTTCCGGCCGTAGACAGGAAGTGGGGAAACCGCCATCTTTTTACACCCTAATGCATTGCCTATGCAATGTATTAGGCTGTATTAACAATCGAGCCCCCTGGTCAAGCACCCTAGCGTGACTCAATGTTACAGTGAAAAAAATAAATAAAGTTTTAAAGTACCAAAAAAAAAAAAAAAGTATTCAAAGTTCAAATCACCCCCCTTTCCCCATTTTACAAATAAAATCATTAAAATAATAAAAAAGTTACACATATTTGGTATCGCCGTGTCCAAAAAAGTCCGATCTATAAAAATATAACATCATTTATCCCGTACGCTGAACACCGTAGAAGAAAAAAAATTCCAAACGTCAAAATTGCGTTTTTTGGTCATTTTACATCACTCAAAAAATGGAATAAAAGTGATCAAAAAAGTCGCATACATTCCAAACTGCTAGCGATAATAAGTGCACTTCAGCCCACAACAAATGCACCCTCACTGACGCCCGTAGGTGTTAGTACAAAAAAGTTATTGGTCGTACAAAATGGCGCCATGGCGCAAATTTAAAAAATAGAAAATGTTTGGAATTTTTGTACGGTACCAAAACATAACGGAAACCCTACATGTTTGATATTGCCGGATGCGTATCAACCTGTAGAATACAGATAACGCATTATATTTACCAAAGATTGAACGCCTTAAAAGCAAAACACCCGGAAACATGGTGAAAATATGTTTTTTTTTCACAATTTGTCCCACTTGGAATTTTTTTGCGGTTTCCCAGTATATTCTATAGTACAGTTAATAACACCATTAGAAAGTACATCTTGTCCCGCAAAATAAAAGCCCTCATATGTCTATGTAGGTGGAAAATTAAAAAAGTTATGGCTATCAGGAGAGATTGAACAGGTCTGTAGCTATAGCGACCAGCACTGGCAGCCTATCAGGAGAGATTGAACAGGTCTGTAGCTATAGCGACCAGCACTGGCAGCCTATCAGGAGAGATTGAACAGGTCTGTAGCTATAGCAACCAGTGCTGGCAGCCTATCAGGAGAGATTGAACAGGTCTGTAGCTATAGTGACCAGCACTGGCAGCCTATCAGAGAGATCAAACAGGTCTGTAGCTATAGGACCAGACTGGCAGCCATACAGAGGGTATTGAAAGGTCGTAGTTATGGACCAGCAATGGCACAAGGAGTTGATTGACAGATCCTTAATATAGAAAAGCCATTGCTGGCAAGCCCTATAGGACGGACAACACCTGTATGCTTAGTGCCCTCAGTTTATTTCAAAAAAGTAGACTGATAGGTTGGTAGCAATTGGTGACCTGAGGAGCTGATACAGCCCATACAAGAGGGGATATCTAGGAATAGGTAGGATACTGTTAATGGACACATATTGCAAAGTGACTTGTTTGTGCGAGATCCTTAATATAAAAAGCCATCCTTATAGTGAGACAAGCCCTTTAAGAATTCTGGAGCATCTTACCTTACATCTCTTTGCTGTGCTTTTCCTCTGTTATTTCACCTAGAAATGTATTACTGGATATGTTGGGTATTGACAATTGGGAGTGGGTCCTTGCACAGTTTGATATTGTCCAATTAGTGATGACCGTCAGTGTGTTGGGACACACCCCTTTGGAAACTGGAATGGTAACACCCAGCTGACAGATTCAGTAATACCTTTCTAGGAGAAATAATAGAGGACCGGCACAACACAGAGACAGAAGGTCCTCCATATGGGGCCGTTCACACGGCAAGTGACAAATACCAGTCGGTTATGCGACCGGTATTTGTCCTGTTTTGCGGCCAGCCCCACGGCCGCGGGGGGGGACGGCTTTTCTCCGCGATGAGCGGAGAAAAGCCCTCCCCCTTCACATTGGCTTGCACAGATGGTGCCTGCTCAATGTTTTGCGGGCGGCCCGCGAGCGGTAAACCCGTGTAGTGGGGACTGCTGCACGGGTTTTCCATAGAGCACCATTGTGCTCATTTTCGGCCGGTTTTTCAGGCGGTCTACAAAACCGCAAACCGGCTGAAAAACCGGCCGAAAACTTGTGCAGTGGGGACATGCCCTAAGGGTTATTTTATGGGAAACACAAATCAGGCACAGCCACGGTTCTTCTTTAAGTGAGGAATGTATAGAAAATAACTGAAAGTCACTATACTGAGATCTGGCATGATAGTGTAATAATCTGAATAATTATTTTTCTTTATTGTAGGTTGAGGCAATGTTGGAATTGGCTGAAAGAGAGCGCCTGGGAAACCATCATATACCTGATAAACCTTTGATAAGACTGAGGGTAAGTTCATTCCAATCAAATTGCCTTAGGGTGCTTTCACACGGTGCAGTTTTTGGTGCATTTTTTTTATGCGTTTTTTGTGCAGGAAGGCACAACAATTAATGCTATACATTGTTGCACAAAAAACACATCCAAAAAACCGCACCAAAACCGCACCGTGTGAAAGCACCCTTATAGTGGGACGTGAGAATTTACTGATCCAGCTGCTGTGGGATCACAGTAATGAGGGTGGATAATGGGGACAACTCACCTGCTCTGAGCATGCCCACAACTCTCCCACACATTGACATTAGATGTTTTCATTGAACTTCATTGCACTTTAAGTGTGGATTTGTAATTTAATAAAGATAATGCGATTTTTCGTTTTTGCCTTGCCTTTGGTGCTGTGCTCATGCATGATTGATTATTGTGATATTCAGCAGATTTTAAGCATCTGTGCTAACAGTTCCTCACAGCCCACGCTGGATATTTATGCTACTGTTTGAATTGTCTCGCCACCCAAATAATGCATTTCACGTCTCATTACCGCTCGCTCAGTCTGCACAGCATTCCTCTTCTCATACTTGTATTTCTTTTGCTCCAGCTTTTTTCACTTCATTTGTATTATTCTGCTTGAAAACTTTGCCAGTAGACAAATTAGGCAACCTACAAAGAAGGACAAAGTTGTTAAGTTATGTACAGTGTGTAGATAGTCTTAATAGTTATATGAAGACATTAGGGGCCTAATGTGTGGAAAAAAGTGATGGTAATTACAATCTCCGTAAGGGGCCGTTCACACTGCAATATTCCTTATGTCTGAGGTATTCATCAGGGTATTACAGTAGTAAATTAAAATATAACTTTTAATTTATTTATTTAAAACAAAAACAACTCCAAATCCTCCTTAAAGGGGTTGTCTCACTATATTGATTCTTCTCACCTCGGTCCTGTTTTCCTGGTTTCACTTTGAATTCAGGGGTGTGTTTACTGGCTTCCACTAGGCTGCAGTAGAAGTCAGGTCTGTAGCTATAGCAACCAGTGCTGGCAGCCTATCAGGATAGATCAAACAGGTCTGTAGCTATAGCAACCAGTGCTGGCAGCCTATCCGGAGAGATCAAACAGGTCTGTAGCTATAGAGCAACCAGTGCTGACAACCTATTATGAGAGATTTAACAGGTCTGTAGCTAAAATGACCTGAGGAGCTGATGCAGCCCATACAAGAGGGGATATCTAGGAATAGGTAGGACACTGTTAATGGATACATAATGCAAAGTGACTTGTTTTTGCAAGATCTTTAACATAAAAAGCCGCAATCCCTGTAGTGAGACAACCCCTTTAATAGCAATTATGGAAGATGATACCAATAGCACTTAACTAAGACCATAGTATCCATTGTATAAATTATATAAAGACTCACGATTGGGTGATTATCTCGTTCGTAGGACTCTGTCTTGATGCTTTTTAATAATTCCAGGTAGCTAGAGGGAAGACCACCAAATAAGCATATATATCCAGATCTATCCCTCTATTACATCTCTAATGATTCTATCCAAATATATATAAATGCAGAGCAATCGCCCCAACAAGGGTGGCTCCGCTAGCTATACTACCCCCGTAACACCCTACAGTCACCCTATGGCAGGGGTGCCAAACTGCGGCCCTCCAGCTGTTGGGAAACTACAACTCCCATCATGCATTTGTATAATCTATAACAGTGGGCATGATGGGAGTTGTAGTTTCCCAACAGCTGGAAGGCCGCAGTTTGACACCCTTGCCCTATGGTCTATTCATATACAAATGGATAACAATATAAAAAATGTGAAAATCCCCAAACTCTCAATGGGTTTCTCATTCCTTTCATATGGAGGGTTCCTCGGGGGAGACTGTATAAATCACAAACCACCTAGTTGAAAAGCAGTCAGAAATAAGAGGGAAAAGAAGAGTCCCTCATAATGTGGACCTCATAATGTCTCAATGGACCGGCATGGGTGATATTCGCAGAGTGCCATAAGCAAAAATATCCCAACTTATACCGTGGTGTAGTAACCACAGCCTCATAGAGGTCAATGGAATTTAGTCCTATGTGGATAACATTTGCTCTGTTTCTCAGCAGTGAACACTTTCCCTGCAGAACTCAAAAGTGCAGTGTACCCCTCCCTCACGGAAAGCGTGTGCCGCCGGGAAAAAGAGCAGATGTAACTGATGTTAATGGGACCACGGTGGCTACATCGCAGAATCCATTACGGAATCCGGTGCAATTTTTCCCAATACCCCAATGGATACCTGCAATGTAGCAAATAATGCCATGTGAACCCAGCCGTAGTTGCACGAGGTCTTTTTTTTTTTTACGATACAAAGCTTCATGTACTAGTGCATCTCAAAAAATTAGAATATTATTGAAAATTAAAGGGGTTCTCCAGGATCTTTTTATTTGTTATAGGGCTCACAAATGTATTATATTAAACCTTGTAATTGATACTGTAATGAGTCTGTACAATATTTGGGTTTCTCTATTTGACTTAAAGGGGTTGTCTCGCTACAAAGATCAGCTTTCACCATGTAGGGAACACTAAATGAAGACGTTTTCCAAATATATTGCGTTGTTCATTTTTTTTTTATTAATTAGCTACAAGTGATTTTATCACCTTCTGTGCTCTCTCTGGTTCCCCAAGTGACCGACCTGTGTACTCCTTCTCCCCTGCTGTTTGTTCTATCTGATAGCAGGGAGTGACATCATTACACAGGTCTTGGCACAAAACTCTGGACAGTGAGAGCTTGTTTGTTATCTAATCTTTCAGACAAAAGACAGTAATTACTGCTGTTTACTTTAACTCAGAAGCTTCCCTGCTTCTGACAGCATGAGATTTATCTAATTAGCAGAAGTCTGAATACAAGTAGCTCATATGCTAATTACAGACAGCTTGACCAGGAAGTGTTAGAGCAAAGCAGCATTATTTCATTCATGCCTCCTATGAAACTTTGAGATGAGACAACCCCTTTAAAGTATTGATATCAATTATCTTTTCAATGATATTCTAATTTTTTGAGATGCACTAGTAGATTTACATGACCGCTGACAGATTGGTAATAAATTTCTAGAAGGAATAGCAGGGAAACCTCAAAACGGAGATTTTTGGAAAGATGCTCTAGAACGGTTATTTTATGGCAAATACTAGTATTTATAAAAGGAGACATTTTAGGAACGGCCACTTTAATGCAGGAATTTCATCCATCAGGCAAAGCAGAAAATGGCTACAAAGAGCATCTTACAATTTGGAGGACCCAGCATGTCCATATGTCCAATGATTTTTATGATAACTGTAATACTTAATTTCAACTGTGGGGGTGCTGTTAAAGAATTGAGATATGAACTCATCACTCGGTCAGAGTAAGGAGATGTCCTGTGATCAGCTTATCATCCGATGACCCTTATTATGCAAAGGGGTTGTCCATAGATGACACCATGCTGTTTCACAGAGCCTGCTCTTTACAGCTAGCTCCAGGCTCACACTTCCTGTTTAGTCTGTGGACGGTTCTATAGCAGTGACTGACATATCAGCTCTGCTACTCCTGGCTGAGCCTGTGAGACGGACATTAGTGATAGGCGGGGCGGGGCTCAGCTTCTTTCCCTCTGTCATATTCTCATAAGGAGGATAGCGTGAACCACCTGATAGGTTACCTTTAAGGTATATAGTTGTACCTGGTGTGACCTTCTTGTCTCTCTTAGGTGGATTACACGGGTGGTTTTGAACCCTTCAACGCACTTCGCTTTAGCCAGAAATTTGTGGATAAAGCTGCAAATCCCAAAGACATTATACATTTCTTCAGGCACAAAGAGCAGAAGGACAAGAAAGGTCAGTAAATCATGTAATATCCTTCTCTAAACCTTGCTAATTGCTCATATGGGTCACAACTCATTTCATTTGTTAAGAAAGTTACCTGTCCTCTTTAGCCCCCTAACTCTGCAGCGATTTTTCTTTATGTCGCCTTCATTTTTTCCTCTATGACTTCTAAGACCCATCATTTTTTTTTTTTTTTCCCATCTACATAGATGCGTGACCACTTGGTCTTGGTGTCATTTTGACTATACTGTATAATGGGAAACCCAAAAAAATGTTGTTGCATGGATGGTGCAAAGGCGCTAAGAACGGAGCTGTGGTCAACAGCTCCGTTCTTAGAGCAGTCCCTGTGAAATTTTAGAAAGCCTCCGATCCCCACTGTTTAACCCTTTGATTATGACATAATCAAAGGGTATTCTCCAGCCCCATCAGGTCACCTGGATTCCCAGTGGAGCCGTGGGAATGTCTATGCAATCAGCCCTGGGGACTTAGAGTAACGCCAGGGCTGTCTGCATAGTAAGCCTGCTGTCAGGGTGCACGGTGTGTTGCCCTGATAGCAGCTTGTGTCAAACTGACACAGTGTGTAATGTTTTAGCATAGAGGAGTATACAGGAGTATGCTTATACATTACTAAGTGTAAAAAAAAAAAAGTGTACAAATACTTATCCCTTAATGGGATTAGGAAAAAAAGTAGAAAACATGAAGTGTGGGGAAAAAATAAATAATAAAATACAAATACATTCAAAAGAAAATGAATGTGCATATTTTATATAAAAAAAACTATGCATATCAGATATCCACACAATCCTGATAACCTGTAGAATTAATGTAGCAGGTTATATAGTGTGAAATGTGAATGGTGTAAACAATTATTAAAAAAAAAAAAACAAATACAGAAAAACGCTTTTTTATGTTTGCGCTGCACATTTTTTTTTTAAAGAATTATGCAGTAGTTTATATGGAAACGCAAACTACGCCCACCAAAAATACAACTTCTCCCGCATAAAACAAGTTCTCTTAAAACTGTGTCATTAAAAAAATTAAAAAGTTATAACTGTTGAAACATAGGGAGGCAAAGACTAGTAAAGGGGTTGTCTCACTACAAAGATTAGCTTTCAGCATGAAGGGAACAGTAAATGGAGACATTTTCCAAATACATTGCTTTGTTTATTTTTCTTTGTTGCAGAGATAAGATTTTATCAGCTCTAAGTGCACTCATGTTTCTCTAGGTTACTGCCTTACACTGTCCCGCTCTCCCCTGCTGTTTGTCGTATTTGATAGCAGGGATGATGTCATTACACAGGTTTGCACACAGAACTGCCAGCAGGCTTAGGGCTTGTCCCCACGGCAAGGGTGTTTGGATGGTTTTACGGATGGTTTTTGGTTTTTAAAACCGTCTGTAAACCGACTGCCAACCCCATAGAATGGACCGCAATGGAAAATCCGTGCAGTGAGGACTGCTTTTCCGCTGGACGTTTTTTTAGACTGAAAAACATTGAACATGTTCATTCTTCCGCCTGGTTTTCAGGCGGAATATGAACATGTTTATGCGAATGAGGAGGGCTTTTCTCTGCAAACAGCGGAGAAAAGCCGCCTCTCTGCGGCTGCGTGCACGGCCGCAAAAACAGAGCAGATACCGGTCGGATAATCCGACCGATATTTGCTCTCTGCCATGGGAAAATGCCCTTAGAGCTTGAGTGTTATGTGGTCTAACAAACAAAGGAGATTAATTTTCAAACCTGGTGCTAAACAGGTTAAAGTCCCCCTGTATATGTACATAACTTACTGGTTTATGTCTCTGACTTCCCGTCTGAGTGGCAGTGAGGCTTGCTTGATGGTTCTCTTCCAGGCTCACTAAGGGCTTAAGAGAGGTGTTATCAACAAGACCTGATAGGTGTGTAAAAAACTTGCCCATTGCCAAAAGCAATGAACCCTCTAGTAGTTTGAAGACATCCTGAATACACTGCTTTTCTCAGCTTACGGACTCTGGGAGGTCACCAAAGGCAGAATATTTCTTAAAACAAGACCAAGAAAACCAAATAGTAATAGACTCCGTTGACACACACCATTGGGGTAATTATTTATATCTGACTTTTAGTACTATAATATGCTTACTATATACCCATGATCTTTTGTATGAGCTAAGCAATATTCTGAATATCCTGTTTTGCATTGCATCCCACTTGGGATTTAGGATTAATTATATGTACATACACTATTGAGATATATATTTGTACGTTGGAGATATAACTATTATCACTTTATTTTTACCTATATATATGAATTAACTAATGTTTATATTCATTAAAATATTTGCACTTTAGTATTTTTTTACCTCCAATGTATATTTATAGATTTTCAACTATGTTTTGCTGGTATTCTTTGAATCTTGGTGGTTTATATATATGAATTATTGATTTTGAACCCCGTTGACTTGTGTCAATCCCCATTACCGTATTTTTTATTATCTTTTGTAAGGTGATTTTAAAATTTTGGATTAATTAATAAATAAAATTATTTTAATATTAATTAAGTTTTCTCTGACTATTTTTGCTGATAAGAATATTTCTTAACTAGATCATTTTTGACATTATTACTTCTTTATCCCTCCAATACAATAATTGCACATCTGTTTATTCCCACTGAAGTAGTCATATGTGGGCTGGAGACCAGATATTTCTCAACCCCTGCAGCTGTTTGCGGTGATTACGTTTTTTTTTTCACTCATCTCTGACTTTAAAGCACCATAACTTTTTTCATAAATTTATAACATAAATATATATATTTTATTTTATTTTTTTGGCTGAATAAAATATATTTGTCAATGCTACCATGTACTATATCATAACAGTTTTTGTAAAAGCAAAAAACAATGTTTGTGGTGTGTAACAGCAAAAACACTATGGTGCCAATTTTATGGTTTTCGTTGCTATGGAGTTCACTGTGTGATATAAATGACATGATAACTATTTTCTGTACATACGGTCACCACAATTCCAGTGATAACCAATTTCTATCCTTTTTGTTTTTACGGTATGTTACTTTACTCCTTTTAAAAAATACTTTAAAAAAATAAATCTCGCTTTGCATCAGCATTGTCTTGAATCAGCAACTTATTTTTCCATCTAGAGATCTGTGAGAGGATGTTTTTTGTGGGCTGAAGTCTATTTTCTGTTAGTATAGTTTTGGGATACTTTATTCTGAGTCTATCCTTACAAGTATTGTTCTTGTCATTGCCTTTATCAGTCTATTCTGATCTTTATCTGGGCATTTCCAAAGGACAATAGAGCGATCAGTATGTCATTACCTATTATTTGTAATAAGACTACATACAGATAAGCACTCGTTACAGCACCAACAGTAAAGTGGGATTAGTCTGCCCGACCATTCAGGAGTCTTTTCTCTTTATTACTACAGCTAGAGAAGGGCAAGATTTTATATGTACTTCTTGATTGCACGGGATTGCCAGATTAAAAAAATAAATAAAAATGCTACTAAAAATTCTGAAAAAAAAGAATATTAATTTTAACAAAAATACCCATTTCTGATGGAAGCTTCCCTTTAATTTGCAAATTCCCCGACTTTAAAACCAATGTTTTGTGGCAACACTAGATGCAAAATTCTGATGTATTTTACATATCACAAGGCATTATGGGAAAGGAGCTGAGAAGCTCAAGCGCCCTGTATTGGATGTAACAAATCCTCAATTTGCTTTTGACCCACTGGGTCTTTGGAAAGCAAAAGGGATATTTAGCCAAGCCAGCATCACTCATCTGTAGACAGCCGTTTCGGAGTGTTTGCCCCTCGTCAGTAGAGTAGAGCGGTGCTGGCTTGGCTGAGTGGGAGGCAATGAGTGGCTCAGAAAGGGAAGATCTCTCCTTAGGGCCTGACGCCTGATGCCGTTCTCCCTAAGGAGAGATCTTCCCTTTCTGATGCATCTTACATTCATAATTGGATTCCTTAATATTGAACTTGCACATAATATGATATAGGGCTGTATTTTTATTTAGCCCTTTTAAAAAAAAAACTCTGAAAGACCCAATTTCATGGGATCTACTAGGATTTATCAGAATCTGTTTGAAAACTGATCTGTCGTAGCTGCCATGGTTTGTTTAAAGGGGGATTTTCATTTTGTCGTGTAATTTCAGTATCAATTCTTTGTGGTTCTAAAGACCTCTGGTAGAAATATTAATTGTTTATATGCAGAGGATGAAAACAGCTCCTGGGTGTATGATAAGAAGTGCACGGCTCTTTACAGTGCAGCACTGTAGCCGAGCCCCTGTGTGTCCATTACATGCCCAGGACAGATTTTCATTTTTGATAGTGGCGATATAATCCATTAAAATGGATCTAAAAGGACAAAATGGGACTAGTAGCACTTAGACCAAAATATAGAGAACGCTGAGTGGCCGTACTATTAAAAATGAAATAAAATAAGATTATAAAAATATAATTATAAAAATGAGATAAATTGACACTTGGGAATTAAATTTTCCAGATTATGTGTCAGATTTATTTAGCATAAAAGCAATACAAATGCAATGTGTTTCGCCCGCACACTGGCAGACCTCATCAGGCATGTATACAACCCAGAAAGTGGGGCTATATATACAACAAGTTTGGTGGCATAGGTTTGAAATATTTTGAAAACGAGGCTCTACCATTTACAAATAAAGTTGCATTGTAACTTACAAAAAAAACCCAGCAAGAATAAAAGTGTTAAAAAACATGGTTACACACAGTTAAAAACCTATAAGAATAAAATGAGTAGTAAGAAACTATATATTAAAATGGCTCCTAAAAAAGAAATGTAATCTGCAGGACTAAACCGTAATTTTTGATAGTGGACAGTCGAGGTTCTCAATAAAGGACAACAAGCAGTGATGTTAAAAAGTATGAGAGATTAAAATAAAAAGTATTTTAGAAAACTGTATAATGTTTTATTATGCAAAGTAGGAGGAGAAGCGAACGGCTTCCCTCCTAACTGATGCCATTGTTGACCCTCACGTGCTTAAAACTTGCTGCCGAACAAGCACATAACTACATAGGCCTGTGCCAGACGATGGCCATGTTTATATGGTTGCTTTTCATCGCTAAGACAGCACATGTCTAAAAAACCGCGCCAGTGAGCATGGTCGGTAGCTGCAGATTCGCAATTTCCTACGTGGATTTGAAACAGAATTTAGAGGCAGATTTCAGCCTCCGAATACTGTGCAAGGATTCAGCGCTGGAATTCAGCTTTATCCGTTTTAAAGAGAACCTGTCACATAGGTTATGCCCCCATTGCTGAGGTGGCACAAGCTAGTGTCAGACAGCTGTTTCCAGAGCTGTGTCCCTTAGGGTATCTTCACACGGCTTATTTAGCCGTGTATTGTGGCGCGCATTTCGCCGTGTATTGCGCTTTATACGTGGCTATACGCACCCCAATACGCCGTGTGAACATTCTCTTATTCTGTAAGATGCTGACGTTTCAGAGCATTTACCGTATTTTTTGGACTATAAGACACACTTTTTTCCCCCAAATTTGAGGGCAAATGAGGGTGCGTTTTATAGTCTGGATGTTCTCTCTCAGGCCAGCAGAGCGGTGAGGAGGAAAGATGCTGCGGGAAGCCACTGGCAGTATTTAAGGGGTTAAACCCTGCTGCCGGCTTCCCGCAGCATCGCTCCTCTCCAGGCTCTTGCCGGCGCGAGAGAGCGCTGTACAGCAGTGGCATGTGGCTGATCAGTACAGCTGGCAGCCGCGGCTATCAGTAGGGATGGAGCCGGCTCCATGGCAGCAGGAAGCCTCATGCTTGCGTTTTCCCCCATGTTTTGGATGCGATTAGCTCAAATATTCAGTAGGATTGTGGAGGAGCTGAAAATCCTACTTTTTTCACATGGACATGTCGAGACACGCACACGCACACTTTACAGTTTTTAATTTGCAAAACTTTGGAAAAGCAGGTATCATTTTCTTTACACTTAAAGGGGTTTTGCCACGAAGTAAAATGGATGTGGGAAGCTTGCAAATGAAATAACAAACACAATCACCATTCATTATTATTACAAATTTTGCACCGTTTTGTTTTAGCTGCTCCCTTAGTGATCCATTGTTTACAGCTCGTCTCCAGGGGATACGACCAGGGCTGAGAGGTCCTCAGTCCTGGTCGTACATGTTCAGACATCACTTCTCCTCTCAGGCAGCTACTGAGTGTTCAAACAGTGGTGCTGTCATTCCACTCCCGTCCTCTGTACCCCTTAGTAATTAGTCAAACAGTGCAAATAAATAAAAAAGAATGAGGTCTGTGCATTGATAAAGAGAAAAAAAACACAGGTTTGGCTCCTGCAGGGATTTGAACCTAGGACCCTTGTGCTGTGAAGCAAAAACTTTACCTCTCAGCTACTCACAATGCTTTATATAAACAGACCTTTCTTCGACTACAGAGAGGAAAGGCCTGGTGATGTCATCCTGCTGGGTCACATGATATGCAATTCAAACAAATCACACACGCCCCCTTCTGAGCACACTGAGCTGAAGAGCTGGAAGCAGGAGGTATGAAATGAGATTGTGGCAAAACCCCTTTAGCAAGTACTTGCTACTTTATGTTGCTCTATCACATAAAATATCAATAAAATACGATTAGGGCATGCCCCCACGGCACGGGTTTGCGGACAGTTTTGCAGACTGTCTTAAAAACCATCCGCAAACAAGCACAACGGGCTTCTATGGAAAACCCGTGCAGCAGTCCTCACCGTCCGAAAAACATTGTGCATGCACATTCTTATGTCCGGTTTTCGGACGGAATATGTGCGAGTGAATGTGAAGGGAAGGGCTTTTCTCTGCTCATCGCGGAGAAAAGCCGGCCCCCCGCGGCCGTGGGGACGGCACTAAAACAGGAAAAATACAGGTCGGATAAACTGACCGGTATTTGTCCATTGCCGTGTAAACGGGCCCTTAAAGGGGTTGTCTCACTACAAGCATTGCTTTTTATGTTAAAGATCTTGCAAAAACAAGTCACTTTGTAATATATGTCCATTAGCCGTGTCCTACCTATTCTGAGATATCCCTCTTGTATGAGCTGCATCAGCTCCTCAGGTCACTATAGCTACAGACCTGTTTGATCTCTCCTGATAGGCTGCCAGCGCTGGTTGCTATAGCTACAGACCCGGCTTCTACTGCAGTCTAGTAGAAGCCAGTAAACACGCCCCTGAATTCAAAGTGAAACTAAGAAAACAGGACCGAGGTAAGAGGAATCAATATAGTGAGACAAACCCTTTAAGTTTGTGGCTGTAACGTTTAAAAATAAGAAACAGTTCAGGGGGCGTAAATACTTTTGCAAACCACTGTATACAGCAAGACTTGTCTTTGTCTCTTTATGAAACATGTCATTTACGTGTTCTTGGCAGTCTTCTAAAATGTCGTAGCTTTCTGATATCTATCGTGCACCTCAACGGGGACTGTTTTCAGGACCAGTTCATTCATTGATCTATGAGGCCCAGGACGTTTTTGTAATTTTTTTTTATCATGACTTCTCCTTTTAATTTTCAGCTTCAACTTAATAAATTAAGTGCAGGATTTAGTTGGGTTCTTGGCCAAATGTTTAAACACTAATTGATGTTGAAGCAAATCCTATTATGAGGCGCAGAGGGACGGAGATAAGTGGTACGATTATTATAATGGCGCGATGTAAAAGGCTTTTAGCTGTGAAGACCGCTGTTTAGAGCAATTTGGGGAAGTTAATGGAGGTCTTACACCTTAAACGTCTGTTCCCAGCCCTTTTTATAGGATGAAATAAAACGATCATAGAATTAGCTTAAATTTTAAAGTCTGTTTAAGTTCAAAATGAGCATTTTATTAACATGTACAAATAAACACAATGTCAATTTTGAGACTTGGCACAAGGTCCATCGCTTCTTAGAATACAAAGCTGTGAACTATGTTGGTACAATAACCATTAATTCATACAAACAAGTCCCAGTTCACCTGTGATATTTTAGTTGTGGGTAAGCATGGACCAATGTGTTGGATAACACTGGTAATATATCACAAAAAACAGAAAAGATTCAGCTCGTCACATAAAAAATATCTTCTTTATTATGGAAGTATAAAATCCAGAAAAGACATAGAACAGTCGCTTACGTGTTTCAGACACTAAAATGGCCCTGACTCATAGCCTAAAGGGGTTTTCTCACCTTGCTATTTCACAGAGCTACAGGCAGCTTCAGGCTCACAATTTCTGTTTAGGCTGTGGATAGTTCTATAGCAGTGATTAGTATATTTAGCTCCTCTATAACTAGCTTAGTGTTGCAGTGACATAAGTGTAGAAGATTTAGGGCGACATGCATGAAATTTGTCGTTATACTGGCATAGAGTGCACCTGATTTATGATCCCGCTCTACAGATGGTCATAAATCAGGCGCATTCTAGCACTAAGACGACACTTCTGGCTCAGGTAAACCACTATGAAAGTGCTCTACCTGTTCCAACTGTAATGCGCCTAGAAATGCCGTAGCAAAGCTATAAATAGGAAGATAAGAACTGCAACATGAGAACAGCAATGTATTTGGTAATAATCTTTATTTGCCTTTTCCTAAATGTTTGAAGCTCTTCAATGTGATGGGAGTACCCTTTTAATTCATTTCAGACCCTTAAAAAATCCACATTTTAGAAGGCATTATATGCATTAGTGAAGTTGTTCTTTGCTAAATAAACATTAAAGGATTGTCCATTAAAAAATCATGCTGCATTGGGGCCAGGGTGGTCCAAAATACAAAAACCCCAATACTTACCTAACTGTCCCATGCTGCTGCTCTGGAGCTCCCTGAGATCCGATCTTCTTGACTTCCGGGTTCTTGTCCTAACACACTGAAGAGTCATGTGTTGGGATGTGAACCTGGAAGTCAACAGAAGTGGAAAGATGTGGAGGTTTGGAGCTGCGGCGGGGGTTAGCCAAGTAGGTATTAGGTTTTTTCTTTTTTGCGCCACCCTGGCCTCCATGCAGTAGTTTTTTTTTTTTTTGTTAATGTACGATACCTTTGAAAATAAATAGACATAAATGACTACATGGATCAGTGCTTGAAGATGCATATCTGTCAACTGCTAAACACAGCACAGCAAGAAGAATGCCACTTAAAGAGATGCTTGAGCATATTGTTTTTGAGCTAAATATACAACACTCCAAAAGTTAAAGAGCAGCTCATGAAACAAGACTGAGCGGGGTTGTGCACTGGCACTGTGCCAGGGCCAAGCCAAGACTTAGGCTATGTTCACACAGCTTATTTCGGGGCGTATTTATGGACGTATTTACGTCCGCAAATACGTCCCGAAATACGTTTCAAATACATGTCACAAAGTGTGGCACGTATTTCACATCGTAAATACATTCCCCATTCTTTACTATGGGATTTACATTGCAAAATACGCCTCAATAAGTGACAGGGGACTTAATTTTACGATCGTATTTACGGACGTATTTACGTCCGCAAATACGTCGCTAAAATACGCCTCGTGTGAATGACAAGGCGTATTTTATATTGGAATCAATGCTAATCTAAGTGTACATTATTTAAAACGTATTTCGGGACGTATTTGTGGACGTAAATACGTTCGTAAATAGGTCCCGAAATAAGCCGTGTGAACATAGCCTAACATGGCTAATGTGGATATATGCTTTCAGGATCGCAAGGCCAACAAGTCCTAGCGAGAACATTAAATACCAAGCAAATGTTGAATGCCAAGACAATCCTTTCCTCATCAGGGTGCCTTGAGTACTAAATTTGATGAGTTTTGAATTGGTTGAATAGGCACGGGTTTATTGTATTAGTATTTTATTGTATTGTTTTTCTGCACTTGTTTTTTTACTCTATTCAGTTTCCAGACAGTATTACGAATGGCAGGAATCTTGCTGCCATTTCATCCACTCCCTCCTATTGAATTACTGATTTAATTGCTCAGCAACCACCTCAAGCAACTTTTAGAGCAGGTTTGCTAACCAGGTACTAGACCATTGAAATCTTTAGAGAGGATTGGATAATTGCTAGTTTCTCAGCTTGCTGGCTAAGGTTACCCAGCTTAGATTATGGTGCTTGTTTTAAGAAATTGTTCTGTCTTAAAACTTCGTAATCTGGTAAGTGTTTGTATTCTATTCTAGATTGTTTTTGCCCAACCTAGCATTGCTCTGTGGAGTTTGTTGTAGTCCTTGAGAATCTCAGTTTTTGTGGTTGTGGAGATTTCTGCTATGCTCTTTCGAAAGATTCTTGGGGTCGTAAAGCTGCTCTGTGTGTTAGCGTACTTTGTAGCTCAGGGATATCATTAGGGTTAGTTTCAGGAATAGAATGGAGTCAAAAGAGTCTTGGCGTCAGGAAGAGGTTAAGGGGTTAGTTTCAGGGTCAATTATCGTCAATTCAAAGCATCCGGGAGAAAGAATCCTCCGACATGCAAAAGGTAGGAAAATAAGCGCAATAGTGAAGCCCAGACAATGATAAATATAACATGAGAGGGAAATATACTCACCTCTCTTAGCTGTACTATAACTGGTACAGCTAAAGTTTAAAACATCTCAGTATGAGTATAGCGCTGCTGCTCTTTAGGACCTGACACTCCGGCGTCACACATGGTTCTAGGGGTCCCACGTGGTTCAGCAACGGGGACGGTAATTGGTTGTAGAAAAAACACAGGCGTGTTTAGAAAAGGTCCTTCAAAGGAGCGCTGCGCAGCAATAGCAATCCACTACCACAACTAAATGGGTAGGATTTATCTACTTTATTAGAATAAAATGGTGACGCGTTTCGCGGGCACCTCTGACCCGCTTCTTCAGACCATGAATACAGAATTATGACACTTTGTTATATACTATTCACTAATGGAAGCAGGCGGAGTGAAGTTACCGATGACGTCACTCCGCCTGCTTCCATTCAGGATAAAATACAAACACTTACATTAACCCTATTTTCACAATATTTCCTCTAAGATTGCAATGAATATAATAACAATATAATAATAAATAATAATAATAATAAATATACCTTTCTGAACATCAACAGTATATCTATAAAAACGATATAATTATATACTAGAATAAGAAAATATTATATATATATATATATAATATAATAACTCTTAAAAAGTTAAAATTTAAATTGAAAAATTCTCATTCTATAGTTTCTTGTAACTCGTTCAAACCATAAGGCTTAAGGGTGTTGAGACGGTAAATCCAATAAATTACACGCATATCTAATGTTTTTTGCCTATCTCTGACATTTATCCCTATATATTCTATAGGCTGTATGGTGAACATTGGCTCCAGTCCGGGGTGGACCCCGACGAAGTGCCGAGGAAGACTGTATAGTAATTTTTGATGGTTAACGTTATATCTATGATTGACAGTTCTCCTCGACAACTTCATCGAGGTCTTTCCCACGTACTGGATACCGCAGAAACATGTGATCAAATAGACCACATAAGACGAGGCACATGTTAACTTGCCAATTATTGGAAAGGTTTCTCCAGTGGAGTGAGACTTGAAAATCTTATCGCATACCAACATGGCGCAACATTTACACTGTCGGTGGTTACATTTAAAAGATCCACTCTCATTTTCTTTGGCGGAATCCCTCACAATTTCTTTATTAAATTGTCTAAGTCTAGAAGGTGCTATAGTGCTTTTGATCGTATTCGCCCTTCTATATATACACCGAGGGACATTTGGTAAAATAGGTTTTAACACTGGATCTAAAAGTAACACATTCCAATGTTTACGTAAAATATTTTTAAAAACCTTGAATTGAGTATTATGTGTTGTGATAAAACTAAAATCATGTTCTGTATTGTTCACTTTTACTTTCGCTGTTCTTTTAAAATTCAATAATTCATCCTGGGTATAATTATTTGCTTTATCTTTAGCTTCTATCAGTAGTTTCTTAGGGTATTTCTTTTGTAAAAATTTTTTTGATAAAATATCTGCTTGTTCATTAAAATCTGCATCCCTAGTGCAATTTTTCCTAATCCTCCTATATTGCCCATACGGGATGTTTCGCACCCAACTTCTCTGATGGTTTGAAGTAAATGTCAAATAGTTATTTGAATCGGTTTTTTTAAAAAAGGTGCTTGATATTATTTTATTCTCCTCTATTTTCAAAAATAAGTCTAAAAACACTATTTCCGAATTGTTAATGGTTTTTGTAAATGTTATCCCCCAATTAGTATGATTAAGAAAATCTACAAACTGTTCTAAAGATTTGATGTTTCCCTCCCATATAAAAAGGAGGTCGTCAATAAATCTTTTGAAATAAATTATGTGCTGTCTAAAAGGGTTAAGTTCCCCTAAAATAAAATTCGACTCGAAGGCGCCCATAAAAAGGTTGGCAAAGGATGGGGCTACCCTTGTCCCCATCGCAGTGCCAACCTTCTGATGGTATTGGGTGCCTCCGTACTCGAAATAATTATTTTTTAAAATGATCTCCAAGCCGTCCAATAAGAATTTTTTAAAAACCTCCGTGAAATCCGAATCTTGACATGCATTGGGAGTTTTTTATGTCAAGATTCGGATTTCACGGAGGCTTTATTTTTGAAAATAGAGGAAAATAAAATAATATCAAGCACCTTTTTTTAAAAAAAACCGATTCAAATAACTATTTGACATTTACTTCAAACCATCAAAGAAGTTGGGTGCGAAACATCCCGCATGGGCAATATAGGAGGATTAGGAAAAATTGCACTAGGGATGCAGATTTTAATGAACAAGCAGATATTTTATCAAAAAAATTTTTACAAAAGAAATACCCTAAGAAATTACTGATAGAAGCTAAAGAAAAAGCAAATAACTATACCCAGGATGAATTATTGAATTTAAAATGAACAGCGAAAGTAAAAGTGAACAATACAGACCATGATTTTAGTTTTATCACAACACATATTACTCAATTCAAGGTTTTTAAAAATATTTTACGATAACATTGGAATGTGTTACTTTTAGATCCAGCGTTAAAATCTATTTTACCAAATGTTCCTCGGTGTATATATAGCCGGGCGAAGACGCTCAAAAGCACTATAGCACCTTCGAGACTTACACAATTTAATAAAGAAATTGTGAGAGATTCCGCCAAAGAAAATGCGAGTGGATCTTTTAAATGTAACCACCGACGGTGTAACTGTTGCGCCATGTTGGTATGCGATAAGGTTTTCAAGTCTCACTCCACTGGAGAAACCTTTCCAATAATTGGCAAGCTAACATGTGCCTCGTCTTATGTGGTCTATTTGATCACATGTTTCTGCGGTATCCAGTACAGTCTTCCTCGGCACTTCGTCGGGGTCCACCCCGGACTGGAGCCAATGTTCACCATACAGCCTATAGAATATATAGGGATAAATGTCAGAGATAGGCAAAAAACATTAGATATGCGTGAAATTTATTGGATTTACCGTCTCAACACCCTTAAGCCTTATGGTTTGAACGAGTTACAAGAAACTATAGAATGAGAATTTTTTAATTTAAATTTTAACTTTTTAAGAGTATATTTATATTTATATATATATAATTTTTCTTATTCTAGGTATATTATATCGTTTTTATAGATATACTGTTGATGTTCAGAAAGGTATATTTATTATTATTATTTATTATTATATTGTTATTATATTCATTGCAATCTTAGAGGAAATATTGTGAAATAGGGTTAATGTAATGTGTTTGTATTTATCTGAATGGAAGCAGGCGGAGTGACGTCATCGGTAACTTCACTCCGCCTCTTCCTTTAGTGAATAGTATATAACAAAGTGTCATAATTCTGTATTCATGGTCTGAAGAAGCGGGTCAGAGGTGCCCGCGAAACGCGTCACCATTTTATTCTAATAAAGTAGATAAATCCTACCCATTTAGTTGTGGTAGTGGATTGCTATTGCTGCGCAGCGCTCCTTTGAAGGACCTTTTCTAAACACGCCTGTGTTTTTTTTACAACCAGGGTCAATTATCGTTTATTACAGTCCTTTGTCCCGATTGGTGTCACTTTGGTGACACTTTTGGTGTCTCCACCAACCATGTTCCTGCCATCATCTTCCTTGCTGTCTGTCAATTAACCATCTAACAACGAGAACAACTAGTGTTTTAGTGGATACACTCTTCTCATAATTATTGCATGAGAGTTTTAGTTGACTACGCTATTTAGTTGTTTTGTAGTTTTGAGTCCACTAGCATTGCTAAAGTCAGTTTTTTTTTATTTTTCACATTACCCTGTAACAAGGGTGAGGTGTGTGTTTGTCTCCCGACTGGATGTAATGGAATTTTATATGCAATAAATCTATAAAGAGAAGATTGGTGAGTGCCGCTCATGTTCTTTTGCTGTGGATTTCTGCATGGACTGTTGCTATTTTTGAAGCTGAGCACCACCATTCTCACATATTGAATATTGGTGACATGACTCGATGTGGATAAATTTAAGTGCTGTTTAAGATTGGGATCAGTGCCGCCCTATTTTGTCTTCTTTGCTCTTAGTTTTAAGATGTATGGTATATTGCTGTTTTATATGACATTGATTCCAGGTTTGTACAAATCTTATACATTTTTGACATGTGCAGCCCTTAGGAAGCCTTGTTTGCGGTGATACGCATTGGTGTCGAATTATCTTTCTATTCCTTATCCAATTAGATGTCCCTGTCCAAATTAGATGATTACAGCTGTCGATAACTTAAGAGCTGAGAAATTACACGCCACACAGATTGGTGGTGTATAGCATCTGCTTTAATCACAGGAAGGTACAATTTAATATAACTTTGAATCACATGATTATTTTATCATTGGCTAATTGGCTGTTGCTGAGACCTCATAGTCTCCTGCATCTACGCAATATTGCTAGGCATTAGCTGACAAGAAACATTCCTGAACTTCTCTCTATATAGTCCGAGAGAGGAATTTCTTTGGTTTCTTGATATGACTTCTTGCTGAAGCAGGCAGTGCATCTGTTCCAAATAAAGCTGTGTGGAAAATATCTGATACTTCGATAAGGATGTAATAGCAGTAAAAGCAGTAAAAAGCAGTTTAAACAAAAATATCTGATGAGCTTAATAAGGATGTAATGATTAAACAGATTTTAATGTTTTACCTTAAATCATCAACTTGACATGGGTTCTCCTGGCAAACTTTGAGACTCTCTGTTCACATATTTTGATCAAAAGATGTTTAAGCTGCCCACGACTTTCAACGTGATCTCAAAATTGGGCAGTCCTATGCTATCTTTACCTCTCAATCGAGCCAATCAGGCCTCTCACTGGGTCAAACCGACCTCCATTATTCAGAGAGAAAAATAAAAAACACCCACCTGCAAGCTGCCCTTCTTATGACAGCCGGTGAGAGTGGGCGGGGACAGAAACCCAAATGGAAGCACCCCTTCCTTCCCATATAGGTTAAAATCAATGTACACCAAGTTAACGTATGTTTCTGCACACAAAAACATTTCTGAAAAAACGTATGCAAACCTGGGTGCCACTGGCAGGGCTGCGGCACACATGTAAATATACATGTACATACACAGACCGCCGCCAGCGGCACACTACTGCAAAAAGGGCAATACACTACGTGGAAATCCCTAAAGAAGCATTTATGCTATCTATCATACATGAAAAAACTTTGAGACTCTCGGTTCCCATATTTTGATCAAAAGATGTTTAAGCTGCCCACGACTTTCACGTGATCTCAAATCGGGCAGTCCTATCCTATCTTTACCTCTCAATCGAGCCAATCAGGCCTCTCACTGTGTCAACCGACTCCATTATTCAGAGAGAAAAAATAAAAACACCCAACTGCAAAGCTGCCCTTCTTATGACAGCCTGTGAGAGTGGGCGGGGACAAAAACCCAAAATGGAAGCACCCCTTCCTTCCCATATAGCTTAAACATCTTTTGATGAAAATATGTGAACCGAGAGTCTCAAAGTTTTTTCATGTATGATAGATAGCTAAATGTTTTCTTTAGGGTTTTCCCACGTAGTGTATTGCCCTTTTTGCAGTAGTGTGCCGCTGGCGGCGGTCTGTGTGTGTACATGTATAATTTACATGTGTGCCGCAGCCCTGCCAGTGGCACCCGGTTGGCATACGTTTTTTTTTTTTTTTCAGAAATGTTTTTGTGTGCAGAAAACATACGTTATACTTGGTGTACATTGATTTTAACCTATATGGGAAGGAAGGGGTGCTTCCATTTTGGGTTTCTGTCCCCCCACTTCACGGCTGTCATTAAGAGGGCAAGCTTTGCAGGTTGGGTGTTTTTTATTTTTTCTCTCTGAATAATGGAGGTCGGTTGACCCAGCGGGAGGCCTGATTGGCTCGATTGAGAGGTAAAGATAGCATAGGACTGCCCGATTTTGAGACCACGTTGAAAGTCGTGGGCAGCTTCTTTAGGGATTTCCACGTAGTGTATTCTCCTGGCAATGGTATCACCATTATTTGGGATACTTTCTTCTTTTATTTGTGGTTTATACTTTTCATCACTCAATTGGTTTGGGCTATTATATTTTTCTTATATTATTTTTCTTGATTTTGATATTTTTGACATAAATTGTATATCACTGTGACTGCACCATTTACTGCACTTTGTGATACTGATTGCACTATTCGTGGTACTTTGTGGCCATTGTGCCCCTGTGATTGTATTTGTTTTGGCACTTTATATTTATTGACCATTCTTCTTGTCTTTGCCATGATTAGGTTGTTTGATCATTCTCTACTTTTCAGCTGTTTGACTTTTTAATTGTTTTTCTTTTTCCTTGGTGTTTTTGACCCTAAGGCAATGTTCACACGGCTTATTGCAGACGTAATTGCGGGGATGGATTTCGCCCCGCAATTATGCCGGCTGCCGTGCAGCGGGGGAGGGGGGCCGGCAGCTCGCCGGCCCCATAGACATTCAGTATTCACGGCGCATACACGCTGTAAATAATTCACATGTCACTTTCTCCCCCCTCGGCGGATTCGCCGAGCAGGGAGAGGAGACGGAATCCATAGTTCTCTATGAGAACTGTGAATTACCGTCATGGCTGGGACGGATTCTAGCCGTACTGCAGCACAAATACGGCGCGCAGTACGGCTGGAATCAGCCACTGAATAAGCCGTGTGAATGGCCCCTAATAGAGATTTATTTTTGTACTTTCATTATTTTTGGTTGTGCGCCAATTTTTTTGTCTGCTCTACTCTAGTTTGTTTTCATTATGTGCAGCCCTTATAACCCGTCTCTTGCGATATCTTCCACCACGTATTAACCAACTATAGTTTTATTACAGATATCGTGGCAATTAATTTTGGGAAACTTGACAGCAAATCATCCTCAGAGGTTGCAACACTGAGAGTGGAAGATTTGGTGAAGCAATACTTCCAAACAGCGGAGAAGGTAAATGGGGAAACTAGCTGCACATTTTGTTACCTTAGGTTTAAAAAAAATTTCAGCATTATTTTTCAAAAACTTAAACAGTTAATGTAATTGTAGTATTGATACATTTATTTGCAGGAATCTCAAATGACCCTTGTTCAGGACATTATCTTTCTTGCAAACCAGTATGCATTTAAGTAAATTCTGCTGACTTTTTAGTGGGTGAATGTTTTTCAAGGTCGTGCATATATTTATAATAAACACACACACACTGGGGAAAATAAGTATTTGATACACTGGTGATTATGCAAGTTTGAACTCCTACAAAGAATGGAGAGGTCTGTAATTTTTATCATAGATACACTTGAACTGTGAGAGACAGAATCTAAAAAAAAGTCAAAAAATCACATTGTATGATTTTTAACCAATTAATTTGCATTTTATTGCATGAAATAAGTATTTGACACAATAAAAAAATAGAACTTAATATTTGGTACAGAAACCTTTGTTTGCAATTACAAAGGTCAGACATTTCCTGTAGTTCTTGACAAAGTTTGCACACACTGCAGCAGGGATTTTGGCCAATTCCTCCATACAAATTTTTCAGGTTTCAGGGCTATCGTTGGGCCACATTGAGATTTATGGTTAAAATGCTTCTTACAGAGCCGCACCTTTTTGCCCTGGCTGTGTGTTTCAGGTCATTTTCCTGCTGGAAGACGCAGCCATTACCCATGTTCAATGCTCTTACTGAGGGAAGGAGATTGTTAGCCAAAATCTCACAATACATGTCTCCATCCATCCTCCCTTCAATACAGTGCAGTTGTCCGGTCCCATTTGCAGAACCCCCCACCCCCAAATATGAGGTTCTTACCCCCATGTTTCACGGTTAGGACGGTGTTCTATTTTGGTCTCATCTGTCCACATGACCTTCACCCACGTCTCCTCTGGATCATCCAGATGGTGATTGGTGAACTTCAAACAGTTCTGGACATGTGCGGACGTTTTGGGGAGGGGGGGCCCTTTGGGCCCTGCAGGATTTTAGTTATGAAAGGGGTAGTGCGATTGCTAACGCTATAATCTTTGAGACTTTTGGGCCCGCTTCTATTCAGGTTATTGGCCAGGTTTCCCCCCTTTTAGTTTTTTGGCTAATTTCCTTTAACCCTTTTTCAAAAATACTTCTTTTCCCACGAGGGAAAATTTTTGCTTGGGCCCAGCCCCAGGAAGATTGAGTATCTTGTTTTTTTTTTTCATTTCCTTATAATTAAAGCCCAACAGCTGTGGCCCTTTTTCGCAAAGCTGCCCGCCTATTGTCGGGAGCCCTCCCCCGCCTTTTTCAAATTTTACAATATTGTTCCTGGGTTTTCATTAGATCTCTTTTTTGGTTTTGGCCCATGGTGGAGGGTTGGAGGGGGGTGGTTGGGTTGAGGGGGTTTTCGGGAAAGGGGTCTTTTATACAGGTAACCGCTCAAAAAAGGTGTATTAATACAGGTAATAAGTGCGGTAGAAGGGATTTTAAAAAAAAAACTTTGTTGGTAGGTGATCAAAATACTTATTTTATGCACTAAAATGCAAAAAATTATTATTTTTAAAAATCATATAATGTTTATTTTTTTGGATTTTTTTTTTTTTTGATTCTCTCTCTCGTTGACGTTTTACTACAAAAAAAAATTACAGACCCCTCCCCTTAAATTTCAATGTAAACCCAAAAAAATTATTTTCCCCCTATATGTCACAGACATGGGTTATCTGGGGGGTTGTGGGTTATTGGGGAGATCCAACTAATTATCATGAACATTTCCTTTAAAATCTCTGTATTAGTGAGGGGATTTTGGGATTGGTGGTCCCAGTAGCCCCCCCCTCTACAGTACAGTGGAAAAACACTGTCCTTTTTTGCCTTTTCTTTTTTTTGTGAGGTGCATGCGGGGATTGGTGGTCTAGTTGCGCCTCTTACAGTTTGGGGTGGTACTACAGTCCCCCGTACTGCATTACATGTATTAGTGAGATGAATGCAGTGTTTTGGCGGGGGCTAAGGGATTCCCCTAAAGGTTTTTAGTGCGGGGACTCCATGTCCTTTTACTGCTCTTTCATGTATTGTGGGTGCATGGGAGTGATTTGAGGGTTAGTAGTGTCTCTTACAGTACCGTGGGTTTCTACTTGGGCCTGTAAATGCCCTAAAATGTTTTAGTGGGTGCATGCAGGATTTTGGGGGGGTTATGGTTTTCTTACAGTTTCAGTGCAGGTACTCTGTCCTGTATGTTTTTTACATGTAAATTTGTGGGGGGGTATGGGCCGTGATTAGTGGGGCCCATAGCACCTCTCTACGTACAGTGGGGGGGTTTTTTGGGAAAAAAAACTTTTTTTTTTTTGTACTTTCCATTTCATGTATTAGCGGGGGGTGCATGCAAGTGGGTTGGTGGTTTTATAGCACCTCTCTTCGTAAAAGTGCGGTACCCACATGTCCTGTTTTGCTCTTACATGTTTTAAAGGGTGCATCCCGGGGATTGGCGTTCTAGTGGGCCTCTCTACGTTAAAAAAGTGCGGGGTTCTAAATGTCCTGTTTCTGCTCTTACCCTGTAAATTTGTGAGGTGCTGAAGTGATTGTTTGGGTTTGTAGTGTTCTCTACGTACAAATGCGGTTTCTACATGTCCTTTTAATGCCCTCATGTATTAGTGGGGGTGCATGCAGTGATTGGTGGGCCCATAGCATCTCTTACGTACGTGCCGGGACTCCTTTCATTTTCCTGTATGCTCTTTCATGTTTTTTGTGAGGTAAATGCGTGATTGGCGGTCTTTTGGCCCCCTTTTTCGGTTTCAGTGCGGGTACTAAAATTTGTACTGCCATTACAATGTTTTTAGCGGGGGGTGCCCTGCAGTGTTTGGGGTTTGGGCATAGGGGATTCTCTAAGTTTCGTGCGGGGTTCTACATGTCATGTAATGCCTTTTCATGTATTAGTTTATGGTTTCTTTCAAATGATTGGGGGTTTTAGCGCCCCCTTTTACTGTTTTTCTGTTTTTTCCCCCCGGGGATATTAAAATTTTTTCTTTTTTTACTGCCATACAAATTCTTAATTTGGGGGAAGGGGGGGGGCAATTTTTTTTTCAGTGAAAATTGGGGGGGGGGTCCATAAACACCCTCCCCTTCCCGGGACGTTTCGGAAAACCCCCCCGGGATCTACTTTTCCACCTTTTTTTCTTTTTATTTTGTGGGTGCCCTGCGTGATTGGCATTCTTTGGGGCCACCTCTCTACAGTAAACGTGGCCCCGGGACTACATGTCCTGTACTGCCTCTTTTTCCCTTTATTAGTGGGGTACCCTTTCAAATGATTTTTGGGTGGTCTATGGTTTGGGCCCTCTCCCCCCCCAGTTCAGTGCGGTTTTTCAAAAGCTTTGTTTGGGTTCTTTAAAAGTAATTAGTTTAAAGGGGAAAGCAAATGATTGGGCCGGTCTAAATAGCTTCCCCTTTTCAAATACCCAGGTTGCGGTAATCATGTCCTTTTAATTGGTTCCTTACATGTTTTTTAGTGAGGTGCATTTCAGTGATTGGGTTCCCATAGCCCCCCTCTTACAGTACAGTTTTGGTTTTTTTCTACATGTAAATGGTTAACCCGCTCCTTACATCTATTAGTGAGGTGCTGCAGTGATTGGGCCGTTTTTGTAGCTTTCCCCTCCTTCGTACCGTGAAGGGGGTAATTTCTGTCCTGTACTCTTCTTACTTTATTAGTGAGGTTTTCAAAGCAGTTTTAATTGGGGGTTTTTGTTGCGCCAATCTTAAGCAGTGTTTGGGGGTTTTCCTTGGGCCCTGTACTTCTCTTACATGTTTGTGCGGTGAAAGCAAAAATGATTGGCGGCTCTAGTAGCGCCTCTCTATAGTAAAAGGGGGTGGTTTTCTACAGGGCCCGTACTGCTCCCTTAAATGTTTTAGTGAGGGGCAAGCCCCGGTTTTATTGGCGGGTTTTAGTTTGTTTCCCCTTACAGTACCGGGGCCCGGTTTTACATGTCCTGTACTGCTTTTTACATGTATTAGTGAGGGTTTCATGCAGTGATTGGGCCCGTCTATAGTCCTTTTCTACAGTCAGTGCCCCCTCGGTACTACATGTCCTTTACTGCCTTTCCCCACCCTGTATTTTTGTGAGGTGCATGCAAGGGGATTGGTGGATTTTAGCACCTCTTTTACAAGTAAGTTCCCGGTTTTACTTGGGCCTGTTTGCTCTTACATGTATTAGTGAGGGGGCCCTGCAGTGATTTTGGTGGTTCTGGGGCGCCAAATTCTACGTACGGGTTTTGGGGACTACTTTTCCTGTACTGGGTTTTAAAATGTTTTTTGTGCGGTGCATTTTAGTGATTGGGGGGTTTTTAAGTAGGGGGCCCTCTCTATAGTACATGCCGGGGACTTTCTTTTCCTGTAAATGCTTCCCTTAAAATTGTTTTTTTGGGAGGGTTGGGAAGCAGTGATTGGCGGGGGCTGTAGCCCCCCTCTCTTTCAGTAAAAGGTGCGGGGATACATGTCCCTGTTAAATTTCCCCTACATTATTAAATGAGGTGCATTTCAAATGAAATTGGCGGGGCTATAGATCCTCCCCCCCTAACCCGTTTTCCCGTGCGGGTTTTTTTACCTACATTGTCCTTTTTTAAATGTTCTTACATGTAAATTTGTTAGGTGCATTTCGTGTTTGGCTGTCTATAGCCCCCCTCTCTACCCGTACAGTTCCCGGGTTAACCCACATTTTCCCTTTTTACTGCCCCCTTACATTTTATTAGTGAGGTGTTTCAGTGATTTTGGGCCGGCTTATAGCCCCCTCTCACTTACTAGTGCAAATACTACATGTTTCCCGTACTGCCTTCTTAAAATGTATTAGTGAGGTGAAAGGCCCGTGTTTTGGGGGTTTTATAGCGTTTTCTCTTCAGTACAGTGCGGTATAATTTTCACCCTTTTTCCCCCAAACCCCCTGCTCGCTTACAAAGTATTTGGGGAAGGTTTCAAAGCAGTGATTGGTTTGGGCTTTTGCTGCTTCTCTACCGTACAGGGGGCCCCGGTTTAATTACCCTTTTCCTGTACTGTTCTTACATGTATTTGGGGTGGGGTGCCCTTTTTCGTGTTTTCTTGGGCTTTAGTAGCCCCCTTCTACAGTACAGTGCGTAAATAGGGTGTCCGGGTTCTGCCCCTTACATGTATTAGTGGGGTTTCCCTTTCAGTATTGGTTTGGGCCTTTTTGGGGGCTCTCTACAGTACAGGGGGCCGGTCGGGGTTTTTCTAAAATGTTTCCCGTAATGCTTTTTAAAATGTATTAGTTGGGGGTGCCCTGCATGTTTTGGTGGGCTGGGGGCGCCTCTTACAAATCCAAAGTTTTGTTAAAACAGGTCCTGTTCCCGCTTTCCCCTTTCATGTATTAGTGAGGTGCATAAAAAGGGGGTTTTGGGGGTCCCAGTTGCGCCCCTCTTAAAAAGTTCAGTGCCGGTTAAATACATTGGGCCTGTACTGCCCCTTACATGTTTTTTGTGAGGTGCATTGCAGTGAATTTTTGGTTCTTGTAGCACCTCTCTTCAGTACGTTTCCCCCCGGGGGCTAAAATTCCTGTTCTTTGCTCTTACATTTTATTAGTGGGTTTCTTGGGAGGATTGGCGGTCTATGGTTTCCCCTCTTTCCCGTTTTTGTGCGGTTGCTCATGTCCTGTAATGCCTTACAAAGTTTTTGTGAGGTTTCATGCAGTGATTGGTGGTTTTAAATAGCGCCTATCTAAAAGTAAAGTTGTAAAACTTTCAAAATCCCTGTACTGCTCTTAAAATGTATTTGTGAGGTTTCATGCCCGGATTGGTGGTTTGGGGGGAGCCAAACCCCCCTCCCACAGTAAAAAATTGTGGTTTCTCCCTGTTTTCCCGTAAATTTCTCATTTTCCCTTTTATTAGGTAGGTGGGTGCCCGTGATTTTGGGGGGTTTTTTGGGTTTCCCCTCTTTCAGTTTCAGTGCCGGTAACCCACATAATTTCCCGTACTGCTTTTTTATTTTTAGTGAGGGGACAAGCGTGATTGGTTTGGGCTTGTACCCCCTTTCCCACGTTAAAATGCCGATACTAAACTTTTTTACTGCAAAAAAAAAATCTGTATTTTAAAAATTTCCCCACATACCCGTGGAAACAGACCCAAGGTTCCCTTTTAACCCCAAAAACATGATCAAACCCCTTTTTCCCTTTATGGAACCCAAATCTTCTGTTCTCCAGTTGCTACCCGGAGCCCCCTTTTTACAAGCTTTTTTGTCCCGTTGGCAACAAGGGCCCCTCTCGGCTCCATCAGTGTTCCCCATCTTTCCCCCCCGATGGAGTGTTTATCTTTGGGAAAAAAGCACGCTCTTGTCGTTTTTGGGGACCCGTTCTGAATTGCTTGGGTTTTTTTGGAAGGGGGGGGGGATTTAAATTTTTTAATCTCACTGACTTCCCTCTTTCCCTGCCCCTTCCCTTTTGTCCTGTCCCCCCTTTTTTCTTATAGGTAAGGGCCCTTTTTCTTTGTCTTTTTACATGCGTCATTAGTGATTCCCCTTGGGGGATCAATTTTCAGGGACTGCTCCCCGCAGTCAAAGTACTCCCCTTTACTCCAGTAGCTAAGGGCCCCTGAGGTTATGGTTTTAAAAGGGAAAAAAACTCCCTTTTACCCATGGAGGCCCCCCGGGGTTTTAAAGGGTTTTGGGAAAGGGGTTTCAAAAATAAAAACTTTTTTTCCCTTTCCTTCAGTCAAGGGTGGTTTTTTTTTTTCAGAAAAGACCCAATTTTTGAAACTTTAAACTCTCCCCCTTCTTCTTTTCTCTTTAACCCCTTACCCTATAAAGGGTCTTTTTTTTTTGTTTTTCATCATCGTTTTTTCTTCATTCGTCATTTTCCCTTTCCTCGTTTTTTCCTTTTTCACTTTTCCCTTTGCGTATCCTCCTTTTCCCCCTTTTTCTTTGTGGCCTCCCCACGTCTCGGATTTCCCTCTTTAAATTTAAGAGTTTCCCATATCCCCGCTGGTCTGAGCAGTTTCTCCTGCCCAGAACCGGGGAACCCCGGGGTCCCTTTTCCGGTCCACGTAGGTCAGTTTTAAACGTTCCTTTGGGGGCTGGCCCGAATCTTTTCCCGCGGGGGTATCCTAGTAAAACCCGCCCTTTTCCCGTTCTTTTTCCCCCTGGCCATTTTACCCCGGGTAAGAAAAAAATGTCCTTTTAGCCGTTTTCAGAAGCTTTTTAAAGGGATTTTGCCCCGAAAAGTGAGTTCCTTACCTCTGACATCCCGCCTCAAAAAGGGAGGGGGGAAAATAAACCAAAAAACAAAGCTGAGTCCCCAGGGGAGGAGGGGGGGAAAGGGGGGAGCAGAGAGCGAGGGAAGCAGCGAGATCTGCAAAGTTTTCTCAAAAAAATTAATTTTCAACCCGTTTGGGTTCTCTATACAGCAGCAGCCTTATTTCACCTTTCACTTTCTCCCCCCAGCCCCTTTTCAAGCCCCCCTTCATGTTCTTCAGTAAGAGTGCAAAAAACACAAGTGTGGCCCCGATCAGCTTTCCCGCAGTTTTTCCCGGTCGTGTTAATGTAAAAATTGTCAGGAAAATAAAAGGGGGGTGTGCAATGCTGTAGCTTTTCAGAGGCTTCACTTTTGTAATTTAACCTTTTATTTTTGAAAAAAAGATTTTTAAAAACCCCTTTTGGAGGATCCCACATCAAAAATTACCCTCGTGGCAAAAAACCCCTTTATTTAAAAAGGAATCCAAAGGAAAATTTTGGAGGAGGCCAAAAGAAAAGAAGGGGGGAAGAGGATACTGCAAATGGGGAAATGGGAGAAAGGGTAACGAGGAGGAGGAAGATGCAATGGAGAGGATGACCCCCATGGGGGGGGAAAAAAAAAAAAAAAGAGCCTTATTGTAGAGGGTTAAAAAAGAAAGGGAAAGGGGGTGGAGAGATTTTGCCCTTTTAAAAAGTCAATTTTTGAAAAAAAAAGGTAAGGAAAGGTTTCACTTTTCTATACTCTGTTCCCTTTCCCATTTAAGAACACCTAAACCTTTCGACCTTTTCATTGCCCTTTTCCTTTCCCCATATTTCTGCCAAAAAAAAAAAAAACAAACAAAAAAGAACGGCGTTTTTATGGAAAAAGGGAAGGATTGTATTCAGCGCCTGTGAAATACGAGCCCAAAAAACAGTTTTTTAATGTCCCAAACCCCAGAGGATAACGGCTTCCATCTTTTTCCAG